>JAWRYS010000919.1:0-60582 GCA_034769895.1 Magicicada septendecula | reverse complement strand
CGCAACAGCCTGTGACGTTAGTTATCAGATGCTTTGTCTGCCCTACCACGCAGTGTATGATGCAGTCTACTGTCGCAACAGCGTGTACGTTAGTTATCATATGCTTTGTCTGCCCTACCACGCAGTGGTTGATGCTGTCTACTGTCGCAACATCGTGTGTCGTTAGTTATCATAAGCTTTGTCTGCCCTTCCACGCATGACGTCTACTGTCGCAACATTGGGTGTTGTTATTTATCATATGCTTTGTCTGCCCTACCACGCAGTGGTTGATGCCGTCTACTGTCGCAACAGCGTGTGACGTTAGTTATCATATGCTTTGTCTGCCCTACCACGCAGTGGTTGGTGCCGTCTATTGTCGCAACAGCTTGTGACGTTAGTTATCATATGCTTTGTCTGCCTGCCACGCAGTGGTTGATGCCGTCTACTGTCGCAACAGCGTGTTGTGTTAGTTATCATATGCTTTGTCTGCCCTACCACGCAGTGGTTGATGCAGTCTACTGTTGCAGTAGCGTGTGACGTTAGTTATTATATGCTTTGTCTGCCCTACTAAGCAGTGGTTGATGCAGTCTACTGTCGCAACAGCGTGTACGTTAGTTATACATTTACTTTGTCTGCCCTACCACGCAGTGGTTGATGCAGTCTACTGTCGCAACAACGTGTGTCGTTAGTTATCATATGCTTTGTTGGCCTACCACGCAGTGGTTGTTGCAGGCTACTGTCGCAACAGCGTGTGACGTTAGTTATCATATGCTTTGTCTGCACTACCACGCAGTGGTTGATGCAGTCTACTGTCGCAACAGCCTGTGACGTTAGTTATCATATGCTTTGTCTACCCTACCACGCAGTGGTTGATGCAGTCTAATGTCGCAACAGCCTGAGACGTTAGTTATCAGATGCTTTGTCTGCCCTACCACGCAGTGTATGATGCAGTCTATTGTCGCAACAGCGTGTACGTTAGTTATCATATGCTTTGTCTGCCCTACCACGCAGTGGTTGATGCTGTCTACTGTCGCAACATCGTGTGTCGTTAGTTATCATAAGCTTTGTCTGCCCTTCCACGCATGACGTCTACTGTCGCAACATCGTGTGTTGTTATTTATCATATGCTTTGTCTGCCCTACCACGCAGTGGTTGATGCCGTCTACTGTCGCAACAGCGTGTGACGTTAGTTATCATATGCTTTGTCTGCCGTACCACGCAGTGGTTGGTGCCGTCTATTGTCGCAACAGCTTGTGACGTTAGTTATCATATGCTTTGTCTGCCTGCCACGCAGTGGTTGATGCCGTCTACTGTCGCAACAGCGTGTTGTGTTAGTTATCATATGCTTTGTCTGCCCTACCACGCAGTGGTTGATGCAGTCTACTGTTGCAGTAGCGTGTGACGTTAGTTATTATATGCTTTGTCTGCCCTACTAAGCAGTGGTTGATGCAGTCTACTGTCGCAACAGCGTGTACGTTAGTTATACATTTGCTTTGTCTGCCCTACCACGCAGTGGTTGATGCAGTCTACTGTCGCAACAATGTGTGTCGTTAGTTATCATATGCTTTGTCTGGCCTACCACGCAGTGGTTGATACCGTCTACTGTCGCAACAGCGTGTGACGTTAGTTATCATATGCTTTGTCTGCCCTACCACGCAGTGGTTGATGCCGTCTACTGTTGCAACAGATTGTGACGTTAGTTATCATATGCTTTGGGTGCCCTACCACACGGAGGTTAATGCAGTCTATAGTTGCAACAGCTGGCGTTATTTTTTATATGTTTTTACTTGACCATACTGGAGCCGTTCAATAAGCGACTCTGACATATCATTATTACATTTCCATCTCTGCACGTGATGGATTACTTTTAGCGAGACCTTCACGGTGCTGAGAGCAAAGTTATAAGTAAATTTAAAAGGGTATAAAATTGATTTGTATATGAAGTAAAGTATATTCAAAATTAATTTGTTTGTAAAAGTATGTGGAATAGCATAATTGGGTAGTTGGTTATAGGACTAATTAATATCTAATTTTTTTTTTTAAATTTGTAATCTCATCCCCATGCACAGTTTACACACTAGAGATTCAATTCGCTACAGTATTAATAATGGGTATGTCTACTTTAAATGTTAAGTTTTTTTGGTGCAGTACAACAAACTGAACTAGCAAATCCTGATTAAACGCCCTCATACTTTATATATGAATAGAGAAGTCTTGTGTTTTAGGTCTTTTCTTTATTTCCTAAAGCAAAATACGTTTATAAACTAACTCAATTAAGGACTGTAGTTCTTTGTCTTTTGAAAGTCAATATTCGAAAAAATCCATTAAGGTAAGATGACTTCCATTATTTGAAAAATGTTTAAATATTGCTTCTCAGAATGAGAGGTATACAGCTGTAGGTGATAATTCAATATTTCAAAACAACTTAATTTATTTAGTCGCAAGTTGTGTTCCCCTGATATCAAACATCAATCAACTTTCACTGAATTCTTTTAGTGATGTTCGCTTACTTTGTATTTAGGTGAGAGTGATTAATTTGTTTTTTCTTTATGTTAACAGGCTATCATCAGTCCCAAATTAACATAATTACTAATCTCATAATTAATAATGTAATTACGAAATACGGACAATGTGTTTTGTCTATAAAACAGACAATGGAAAAGAAAGTGGCATTTAAGCAAGAACTACGTTTAATGTGTATTGATTTCGCTAAAACCATGGCGCTATACCTCACAATAACCAAAGCAAGCTGTGAAAGTTGAATATCAGCTACACAAATATACAGGTTTCACAAAATGTATGGAACAATTCTACGTCAAAGATTCAATTGGGAAAATACGTATTGAAAGCATTTGTAGTCAATAAAGGAGTAAGAGAGGCAGGCTGTGAATGAATTTTCTACCGTATTTAATATACACATACAAAGGTTACTAAAAATATGGGAAAAGAAACGAATATTAACGGGAACTGAAGTGCTTACATAAATTTATAGCCAGGAGGCTTAAACACATAAACTATAGAGTTTATAATCAGAATTATCACTGTTGCACACCACTATATAAAAATATTCCGATTAGCGCTTTCAAGCTTCACAGCTCATCGTCAGATCGGAAATCCGATTAGCGCTTTCAAGCTTCACAGCTCATCGTCAGATCGGATTTCCGATCTGACGATGAGCTGTGAAGCTTGAAAGCGCTAATCGGAATATTTTTATATAGTGGTGTGCAACAGTGATAATTCTGCTTGTGATTTTAACCACTAACACAACTTTCTTCATTAATCTGCTATAGAGTTTATAGGTTTATGTAGTAGTAGGTCATGAGAGAGAAAATTTGAATATGGAAAGCTACATGAAGAAATTAAAAAATAAGATTTAGTGTTAATTGTACGTAAACAAAAAAAAGATATGTATGTATTGGTCGAGTTGCAGGTTACATCAAGCTGGCTAATGGTGGTGAGTATTGGGTGTGAGTATGTATCAGATAGAGTATTTGGAACAATGTGACTACCTATGGGTTATCAATATGTAGAAAATGAAAAGACACAGGAGAGAAAGATAATAGAATAAAACAAGGAGACCTACCGTAAAATGACTGAATAAGATAGGAAGAGCAAAAATGTGTCTAAGAAAAGGAAAATTAGTAAATAATGCAATAGTAATAGTACTTTAACGATCGGAGAAGCATGGTGTATAACAAAACTGGAGATAAAGATAGAGTCTTTTTCCTTAGAGCGAGTCCTACAAAAGTGTAAAGAATGAATCGGGTGACGAATAACAGGGTAAGGTAACCGTTAACCGTTAATAGTGTAACACAGTGTTACGGTTACGGTACACGGATGTACTAAAATAATTATCATCTTTCTCACTACTAATCAGCTTTTAATGACTATCATGTCATGTGATATGGGCTGACTATTTCCCACTTGTCGAAAGTGGCAGCAACGGTTCTGTGCTGGGTAGAAGGCTCCAGGCAGAAGCTTAAGATGTTTGTTATCTAAATAATAACTAACGTAATTCAATAAATTGTAGTTCATCTCATTGTGTGCTAGTAGACCGAGAATACTGAGACGTTGGTGCTTTTCTAGTAATGATTACTGGGGCGGGATTTCTGTGTAGGACGAACAATGGGGGAGAGTTATACGCGTATTTTTAACAAGTGGTAAGACGCCAGCATTGATCTACCACGTGCGGTCATGGCCTCGAGCAAATCAGCTGTAGACTACGGGCACTTTAAGTTTGCTCTTACGCGTATGGCTCATACACAAGCGCATTACACTATCTTTAAAACTCCAGTTTTAAGTATGAACATGTTAAAACAGCTTGAAACGTAAATTAAATCAGTTTAAAACAGTTTTTTAAAATCGTAAATTATTATGTTGTATCAAAAAACTATAATTTTAATCAGTGTATAAACGTAATCAATGTAATTATAATTAGAATGTTTATATCTGTATTTTAACTGACTTGACTATTGTAATCTGATTTTTCAGTCTTCGAAACTCGAATCCAAAACTTTCGAAGGTCTCAAAACTCTTCAAACGTTAGTTGAAATTTTAGCTCCTAATCTGCTAGAAACTACGGGGATTATGGTCGTTCTTCTTATATGGTAGTGAAAATTTACAAAAAGTGAATTACTGGTACATTAAAAATGATTAAAATTTGAGAAGTTTCAAATCTCTTCAGAGGGATTTGTAAAGGGGTTTTAAACTTTATTTCTCCACTACTTAATCCTTATAAACCTTATTTCATCAATTGTTTGTCATTTTGAGTATCTCCATATTCCATTTGTATTGGGACATAAATATATTTACGACAGTAATTTTAACGTATTTTTAAATATTTATTTATAGCATTTTATAATTATAATTCTGATAATCAAAGTACATTAAAATATTCTAAACAAAAAACAATAAAATATAGTATATTCTTGTTTCAAAATTTAAAGTATGTACTCTTATTATTTATTATAAATTATAAGAACAAGAATAATGCGACTAAATATGAATAATGTATTAACATTATATTATCAAATAATATGAATAGTTCGTCAAATATTAACTATTTACACAAGTAAAATTTATTATTGTATTTTTAGCTGACGTAAATTTCACTTATTATATTAGTATAAATATATTAACAAATAATCGAATTGATTCGATTTCAATATTAGTTTATTTGTTAATTTACAAATATAAATTAACAAAATTAATTCGACTTTGGAATATATTATTACGTAATGCGGAACGTTCTCGTGTCGTTCTACAAGCTTCTCGAGTAGCTCTGCCGCTGTGTGTTTCTGCCAAGGCCGCGCTGAGGTAGCCTCTAGAATTTTCGTGTGCTTGTTAAGGACGAATATTATGGAACCCTGCCACTATAAATAACCCAAACCTGCCGCATAGTTTTCAGTTTTACTTTGGGCGATTACTCAGTGCGTTTCAAATAGCTATTAGTGAAACGTGATTGTTGTGCGGGACTCTCTTAGTTGGCATTATTTTTGCGTGTGGACAAATTTAACTTGGATTATTGTACAAGTTGATTATAAACTGTTATTTGTGATAATTACAGATGATTAGTAACTTCATTGGTGTCTGTAATTTTGTTTTCCACTGTACCATACGACGATCACTGAGACCGTAGTAACATTGGGTCAGAAGTGGGACAGAACCGTTAACAGTGGACACTTTGTACAAGACTAGTGTAATTCGTAATTAATCTGTAAACATGGATACCAGTTAGATTATGGAAGCTTTCCAAGCGATTCTACTGCAAACAGAAAAACGACAAGTTGAGAAAGCGGAAGCGAGACAGAAAACCCTTCTGCTGGAAGCAGAGGACTACAAAAAGCACTAATGCTGGAAACACAAAAAACGCCAGAAAGCATTACTGCCTGATTCAGAGGAACGACAGAAAGCGCTAATGCTGGAAACAGAAGAAAGACAAAAAGCACTGTTGCTCGAGTCGGAAGATCGACAAAAAGAAGAACGTAAGCAGGAAGCAGATAAAACGGAAGCTCTTTTTGATTCTATGCAAAAACAGTTGCAAGAACATACTACCTCAGAGTTGGGTCTCCTACGTGGTGACTTGGGTGAATTACGCAATGATATGAATGGCCAAGAGTAGAAAAATCTGTATCTAATATAGAACAAACAACGTGTACAAAAATATCTGTCGTAGAAGAAGCCATGTCAAATAAAATGTTTGAAGTAGAGGAGACTGTAACAACTATAAAAAACCCAATTGCAAATATAAAAGAGTAAATTAAGAGTGAAGTTGAGCAGTTCATGAAGATACATCCAAAACAAATTTCTGGAACAGACTGTACCAATGATATAGACAGAAAAACAACAGCGAAAGTCACCTTGCCTGCGGTTGGGGTAGTTCATGTCAAGACTACAACCTTTGACGGAAGCACTCACTGGGCGACGTACCTTAGGCAATTTGAAGCATTTGAAGCCGTCGCATACGCAAATAAGTTGACAGATAAAGGGAAGGCAGTTTTACTCATTCTCTCTTTAAAAGGACGTGCCGCAGAAAGTCCACCTGACAGCCAGGTGTACTTACAGATAGTGCCACCAGACAGCCAGAACACCTATGCCGAATTCATAAAAGCTTTAGAATTACGGTATGGTGATGAAAAAGATTTGCGAGATATGTACTGTACTCAGTTGAGAGCAAGGCGACAGCATTCCGGGCAGAATCTTCAAGAGTGAGGGAAGTATCAACAGACTAATTAGACTGGCTTATTATCCTGAAGCGCCAGAAGATTTTCGAACGATGTTTGAGATGCAAACATTTACTGCTGGTGTCCGAGATAACGAACTACAGCAAGTGATACGAATGGCAAGACACTAGAATGGTGCTGACGCCCTGGCACATGATTTGCAATTTAAGGCCGCCAAATCAGCGTCTGGTTGGGCAAGTCATAAAGTGCGCGCGCACTAAAAGATCGCGACGGCAGAGACAATGAAGAAGAAGAACAAGAAACAGAGACCCAACGGTCGGCGACACAGGATAAAGTAAGAAAGGATGGAAGACCAAAGCGTTGTAGATGTGGGGAACCTGGACGTCTACAACGAGATTGTCGGGTTAGAGTCAGCAGCAGGGAAACGAGCAGTAGTCGGTACAACGGGGCGTGTGCTGACTAACTGGAGGAACGAAACCCCTAGACAATACGCAATTTCTACACTTCAGAAAAATAGCGAGAGCTTGGTGGTTACCGGATTCGTTCAAGAAAGGCTAACCTCGATTGTAGTTGACACAGGCGCTACAGTTTCAATTGTGCACCCTGATGTGGTGAAAAATCTCAAGCCAATCTCGCAACTTGCGAACAACTAGCTACTGGACCGCCTGTAAAAGTGTTTGGAAACGTGGAGATACAGCTACGCCTCGGTCGACTTGAGTCTGATCATCAAGTACTTGTTGCAGACATTGTGGACGAAGCAATTCTTGATGTGGACGTTATGAACGCATACGGTTTTATAGTCGGCTTCAAAAACGATGTTTCGAGAATCGGAAAAGGAAAGGTAACGCTCTCCACAATAAATACATCAGAAAAATTGGAGGGACATGATAAATCAAGTGGCCGTTACTGTTCAGCTAAACTCCGAAAAGATCATCAAAGAACCAAGGTAGTTACTAGGGGCAACCAATGCTGTATATTCGAACCCCAGGTAATCAGCACACCGGGCATACTAACTGGCAGAAGCTTAGTACAACCTGACGAAACCGGAAATGTACCTATAGCGAATATTTTGGATCAAGCTGTCATTTTACAAAGCAATACGCACTTAGGTAAAATGTCTCCTGTGGCCTAGGTAGCCGGAATGACGCAACGAAGATCCAGTGCTTTGGACACGTCAATATTACCAGAGGAACTTCCAGTGGTAGAGAGTATGATCAAGCAGTCAGGACTTTGAAAATTGCATTATGTTCGCAGCAAATTCTTACTTTCCCAGCTTCCGAAGGAAAGTACATCGTAGACATAGATGCAAGCAATACTGGTCTAGGAGCAGTTTTGTCTCAAGTGCAAAACGGTGAAGAACGAGTAATAGCGTAATACAGCAAGAGGCTTCTTAAGTCAGAGATAAATTATTGCGTTACAAGGAAAGAGTTGCTGGGAATTGTCTGAGCTTTGGAGGACTTCCATAAATACGTCTATGGGAGAGAGTTTTCACTACGCACCGACCATGCTGCGCTTGCATGCCTCTTGACATTTAAAAAACCGGAAGGGCAGTTGGCAAGGTGGCTCGACCGTCTCCAACAGTACAACTTCAAGGTGCAACATAGGCGAGGGCACCTGCATGGTATGGCTTATCTCGAAGACCGTGTCCGGAAAACTGCCGAGATGGCTAGGGAAAGGAAGAACAGAATGCAAGCGAACACGTTCAAGCCATCACTGTAGATTTCTTGGCAGACGGCTAGACAACACAAGATTTTCGACAAGAACATATGACTGATGAAAACATTGGACCGATCTTGACAGCAAAAGAGGAAGGTCGCCGCCCGGATTGGCAAGAATCTGCCGTGGTTCGGAAGTGCTGAAGGGCTACTGGAGACAATGAGAATCTCTTACCTTGGAGAACGGATTGCTGAAAAGTGCTTGGAAAAGTGCAGATGGACGAGACGTGGTCATGCAGCTGATAGTTTCCCGAGTAAAATACAGTCTCTTTTGAAGGAGATGCATGATGGAACGTCTGGAGGTCATCTTGGCGTTAACAAAACCTTGACAAAATACGGAAGCGATTCTATTGGCTGCATCTTCGCCACGACGTAGAGTTATGGTGTCGGACATGTGAAATATGTGCTGCAAGCAAGGGCCCACAAACCAGAAGAAGAAGTGTTTGTGGAGGAGAGTACAGGAACTTGGTTTTGCTAGCGACTACCGAGAAAACCAAGAAATAAGATAACACGTAAGGATGTGCGCAGCCCTCGCCTTTCTTAAGCCAGAACATGTAGCCAGAACATATAGATTTGTTGAGATTTATTCTCAAATTCCGGATAATGAGAAACTCTTTGGGGTTTTTATTATTTTGTTGATCGGTGGCTATAAAATGAAGAAATTGCATTACCGTTGTGAATATGCTATTAAAGACGACACAGGACAACAAACGCTTATCATAAAATCAACAGCATCCTTCTGAATCCCAAGCCCAAGGTGAAAGATGTCATACGTTGTTTAAAAAAGAAGCGGAGGTCACCAACAATATATACATGAGAATGGAATTAAACATGGATGAAAGAAGAGGAAAAGAAAGTACATGGAAATGGACACGAGGATAGAAATAACTGTTCAAAAGTATGAAGACACAGACGATATCAAATCATGCTTAAAACCTATTTCTTTTATTCAAAAACTGCAGTAGGTCGATGTTGAATTTATGTAGGCCTATGTTTATATATGTACATAGTTAAAAATATAACAGATACAAAATTATAAGTTTAAAAAAGTAATAAATACAAAAATGTAACAAAAAGAAGACGCTCAAAGATGATTTAAATACGCAGAAATGATTGTCATTCTTACTGTCATTTTGTCAGTCCAAAGCCTGGAAAATTTTGATGGGAATCAGTTTGCAGAAACGTAAAGGTGCTTCAATACAATGTATCTGATATGGTCTAAATGACCATATTCCCCCCATAATTCGAGGTGGTGTCCGCACTCTTCGCATGTCAAATGTTTGTGAAAATCGCAGTCTACCCTCCTCAGGTATCAGACTGTACCACTGTCCGCACTCTTCATATATCCGTCAAGAATGGTAGAGCAAGTAAGTGTGGCATGTGGGGAGCCTAGCTGATTGTGGTACGAATTCTAACGAAGACATCCCTAACATTTTACCGCGCTAGTGACAGCCTCACAGGGAAGTGCGTATTGACTGTTATCGGGAATAATCAAGGTAATGAGAGAATGTGTCACTTTATTATTACGTGTTAATACGATATATTTGACATTAAATTTATGTTAAAAAATTATAGATTTTCGAACATTGGCAGATATTCTAAATTTCTGTAGGCAACGAACATAGTTTACTGTGCTAACGAAATGTGGTTAAAACATCAGTAGCGTGATGTTGAAATCAGTGAGCGCGACAGGCTCTTAATTACAACACGTGACCACCGGTATATTAAAGAAGTTAGGAACTCAGTTTCCTATCTTTTCAGATAATAAAAAAAAGTAATGTTTACTTTTTTAACATCAGGCAAGCGATCCTTAGAAAAATACGCAGAATAAAATATTTTTCAGAAATACCTACTGCGATTAATTAATTTTTATCCTCGTCTCACCTAATAATTCTTATAAAGAGATAATGTGTTCGTCCAAAAAATCGATTGTGAAATTCCGGTAGAAATGTGGACAATAATATTATAGACATACATATAGAAATATAGACAAAAATTGCGGGTGGTACAGAATTTATATATAGGTGGTAACCCACATGTGCCCCGTAAGTCGTCTGACACTAGTGGTTACTAAAAAGTGCATTTTTGCCAAGCAACGTACGGCCTAACTGTATTTCTGATGTCCGTGCAAGGAATTTGAAAGTTATGAAACCTGACAGTTCGTTACAGTATACTGGCTCATAGTAGGAGTACTGTAGTGGCCAATATCTTCACAAAATGAGGAGGCGAATGTTTTTCAGTGTTTCTTTGGTGTGTTGACCACAACAATAAGAACTGCCGAAACGCCGACACAATTGTTTAAAAATCTACTCATCAACCGAAAGTCACGAAACATATCATTTATTGTTTCACGATCACTGCTAAATCAAGGATTCATACAATTGTTGCCAGCCAGTTTAACAAAATATTATCTACACAAGGTAGCAGAGACAATACAAACATGCTACAAGGTAGCAACGTTCAAACATGACATTTAAGTTCATGCCTTCTGAAGTAACAAATTTCTAAGCTCTTCCCTTCTAAGAGAAAACACAAAAATCAGTCGTGTACGTAAATCAATATGATGTATGTTATTATTAAAATTCTTAAAACATTTATTGCTTTCTTTATTGCAACAGTTTAAAATTAAAAATAATAAATTTTGTGACATAGTTCCATAATATATAGTAATATAAATTTTTTCGTCGATTTGTAGACAGAACGCTGACCCAAAATATAGTATAATTCTGTGAATTATAGTACGGCTGACAACCTATGTAGTGTAAAGTATTTGTAGTTGGTTATTTCAACTGTTTTGTGAGCGATGTGACGTGGCTGAGATTAGATCCACGGAGGTCAGCGCAGCTGTCACTGTTACTGTGTATGGAAAACTTAAGACAGTTGCAACTGGACTGGAAATTGTAGACCATGCACGCTGCGCATCGCAATGTGGTTAGTAAGGCTTGGCGTACGGGTTCTTAAATTTATTTAAATTTTATTTTATTTAGATTACGGGTACTTGGTGTAATATACTTAAATTTATTTATCTGTATTTTAGAATTTTAATAACCAACTTGTTAATACATTTATTGGTATCTGGTCTCCACTTGTAGTGTAATACGATTCCGTGGCAATACGACTGTTTGTAATGTAATGTTATACAGAGCGAAAAAAAATAAAATTATTTTGCTACTTCTAACGCATTTGGAGACTCCTTTAATGATTCAGGTGACATTACAGCGTCACTGTAGAGAGAAAACAACGACATTTCTGAAACAAACGAAAGTCTCTCGGCCACGCACGCCGTCTTGTCTGCGCATAATTACCTTCTGAGATATAATTATTAGCAGTATATTCAAAATAATGTTACAAGTTGTATAAGACAATGGTTTTTATAGCTACAGAACACAATAAATCGTCCAATAGTTACTTATTCTTACGTTTGTTTGCAAAATTGTTCTTCGTTAAATGCTGAAATAAAACTTGCATTATATTTAAATGACCAATCAGTTTTATTTTATTTTTTTATAGAAGTGCAGACGAAGTCTTTGCGTACCTATATATGCGGACTGTCTGTCTCTATACAGTTACGGATTACTCTATTCACTGTTATAGCGTTACTCCATAGTCGTACTTATCTGGCATTCCACTAAAATGGTACTTGCAGGAAAAATAAACTTCTATGTTGCGTGTTGCATTCGATATAACTGCCGTGAAAGAATCCTGTCGTTTCTGACTGTTGTTATTAGTAAGTTTACATTATTTTCGATTTTTCTAATATTACAAACACGTGTGTTAATGGTGCCTATTATACATTTCTTGTTCAATACAGAAAGAAATATAATTTATCAAACAGCTGAAGAGAATGGCCACCATTAAACGTAATAAACAACATAGAGAGTAAAATAAGTATAAAATGAAACAGGACAGTTAAGAATTTATCTAGGCACAGAGGATGGTAACATAAAGAAAGTGTATAGATCATTAACAAAACTATAAAGAAAATAAGAAAAAATTTTAAAAACAAAGATATCAAAATAGAATATAAACATATATACAAAAAAATAACCATATGACACCAGCCATCCTCTAAACAAAGGTATTCATAAAATTGTTGCAAAAATTGCAATAAATTTTATACTGGGCAGAAAAAAAGAAACGTTTGCTTTACATAAAGGAAAACAATTGCAGACTTAAGTTACCCAAGATGTATGCCACGTTAAATAAGTACACGTCAAATTCTCCTCCTATGGCGCTACAGCCCACGGCGGGCCCTGGCCTCCACCAATCTCCGCCTCCAATCTACTCTATCCATTGCAACCCTCCTCCAGTTTCTTATCACCATGTCCCTCGAGTCCTCTGCAACGCCATCTTCCCACCTCTTCCTCGGTCTGCCTCTAGGTCTCGTTCCCTCCCATGTACCCAGCAAAGCCCTTTTGGGGTTCCTGCCATCCTCCATTCTCATAACGTGTCCGGCCCAACGCAATATTTGTATTCTTATAAATTTTGAGACGGGTATCTCTTTATATATTTGATACAGTTCATTGTTGTATCTCAGTCTCCATGAGCCATTTTCTTGTATTGGGCCCTATAATGCGTCTGAGGGTTTTCCTTTCAAAGGTGTCTACAATGTCGGCTGTTTTCTGTGTGATTGTCCATGCTCACACCCGTAGCATAACACCAGTCTGATGACAGTCCTATATGTTTTCATTTTTGTTTCCCTGTGAACATCCCCAGACCTAAATGATGGCAGCAATGCGAAGTATGCCTTGTCAAATTCACGTCAAATACAAGATATGAATTCCCAGACATTAAGAACTCGATACTAATAAAACATAAACCATTCAAAATGAATTTTATGAACGTTTGGGAAAACGTGCGTACAAATATAAAGCTCCTAAACATTAACATGCTGACGATGAGCATATATTATATGCGTGAAACATGTCTTTGTAACGAATACATCTTGAAACTTATTTTAGACAATACAATATAAATTACTTAATACTGAAGAAAAAATAACTGTTTTAAGTAAATAACGATATTATAGTGGTTTGCCAACAACTTAGTGTTTAGTTCCAAGAGTTCCCACAAACTCAAATGCTTGATAACGATTTGTTAAAGGGGATGCACAGTCTTGTAGCGAATCTTTTCTATCCGTGGCAACAAACGCTCTCACGGTCCCAATAAGCCCAGGCGCAGCAGGTATTCGGTGTCGTAAACACTGGTACAAATGAACTACAACGTACAGACGACTACAATAATTTGATAACATTATGAACAGAAATAATAATTAAATCAAGTTTTGCAGTACACGGAATGCGTTTCTCTTATTAAAAAATAGTTAATAATAAAACATAAAGATTAAAATATTGTTACGACAGTTCCATGGATTGTGATCTTTAAACAGTTGAATAAATAACTGAACTCCAGAGAAATCATCGTAATCCACAATTTAATGGCAGTTTGAATAAACAGAATCACTCGTATGTAAGAATCTTGAAAGCTACAAGCGTCCGCAGACATTAATTAACAGTTAACAGTTCACACTAAACCGCTGTCAGCTAACGGACACCGAATCAGAAGTCGCAATAACTGCCCGACCGTTCGTCTGTTTGTATTCGGGGGCGATCGAAGGGCAGCGAGAAAACACAGAACTGGGACGTTAGCCGATCTCTGCGGACCCACGGCGCATATGACTGCCAGGCAAGTTGTCTGTCTCGCAGGCAACAGAATATAAAAAGGGAACATTGGTAAAGCATTTTTAAAAATTGCGAAAACCTAATCTCACGTATTTTTCACTTCAGAGAATTTGATATAGCATCATACGTTACGGTGATCGCAGTTATGGTACTGATACGTCATCATACGCGTATAGGAATGTGTGCAAACAACCAAAAAGTATTCGTCGCATATCTAGGGACTCCACGCGCGTGTATGAACATAGACAGCAACAAACTGAAACTGCTAGTTTTACGGAGATTGGAGTTCGATATTAGCGCAACTGTGAACAGTTTTACTATTTTATTGTATTGCGACATTGTAATTTACCAATTTAGTTACTGCTGTGTATAGCGCTTATCTGATGTCCGTAAAACACAGAGTATTAAATATTGCAATAAAAAGTTATTATTTTTATAGGTGTGTTAATACAAATTATTTTTTTGGCATTTAATAATCAATTAAACTGTTCTGAGTTCATGGTCTACGTGATTCTTGTAACAATAGGTCTACTATTTACTTTATAGGAATTCAGTTTTAATTGTAAAAATTTAGAAAAATGACTTCCTTCTAACACTACCGATTATTGAATTTGTACACGTTAAAGAAACAAGCTTATCAATTTTGCAGTACAGTTGTATTTAACGTGATGACAGTTCCCATTACTTAGAACATATGAGATATAATCTTCCGACTGTCACATCTTCAAACAGTTTCCAAACAATGGTAGTCTCGGTAACGCGTGGCTAAAGCAATTTTCCATTGTCTTTTATTTTGAAAACTGAACTTTTTAAATTTTCTACTGTTCTGTTGCCCGTAACAGAGTAGTGGTGAATAAATAAATTCTTTAACAAACCGTATGTAGTTCCGTGACTACCGTTCCACGCAACATGTTGCCTTAAAATATCCGGTTTCACAAGAATAACATTTCCAGTAAGGTTACGTGTCGGAGATGTAAATAAAAGTTCAGGCCGATAAAGAAATTTTCAAACAAAATTACGGACTACGCATTTCTTGAAGCGTCACCTACAATCAAATTTGTTCATTGTACGTAAAATAGACTACTGGATATCACTTATACAAAGGCATCACGTGTACGCAGAAATTTCAAGCAAACTAAAAAACATTGTAATCCTAATTAAATTTGAAGGCACCGTGTGTCTGGCACGGGATCAATTGTGTTCCTCTTATTCCCTATTCAGCAGCATGCAGGGACAAAGGGGCTTCATTTATTCACACACATTGTTCTCGACGTCTACACTCTGTTTTACTTTCCAGTGCGTAATATTTTTCTCATCATCAGTTGGACAAACTCGGTTTCGTCGAGCCACGTATTTTTTTTTCACAACCGAATTCTTGAAATCTGAAACCCAAACGCGTTAACACACATATAGGCTTACACTTGTGTATGAAAATGGATTTTCCAATTTAAAAAACCATTCTCTCGGTCCTTTATTCTTAGACTAATTTTCGATACATGATCTGCAAATTGTTCAAAATAAAATTTATAGACTATAATGTGAATATTTTTAACTTCTTAATTCAATTAATTTTTTAACATTTTTATTCTCTTGAGTCACGGAAGTAAGAATTCGGCTGAATACTTTAAAGTATACGATTATAAGGCATCATTTAGTCTGTTTCCGTGTGGGGTAACCTTCTTCGGTCATACTAACTCAGGGTAGCCGCTTGTCGGCTTGCGTCTGAGTGAGATTGGCTGGATCGCCATCGGACCCCTCTGTAGGTGGTGGATAGCAGAATGTCACTCTGGCTGTTTATAGGTAGGGGTGGTACCAGCTTCCGTTGGGGCTGACGAAATCTAGCAGCTTTCTTCCTGCCCCTGGTATTACTTCCACTGACTTTTACCAGGTGTCTGTTTTCTGTGTTATCAAGTTATCAACAACCCTTGGCTACCTCTTGTTTTCTTCCAACCCGAGGCTACGGGAAATATTTCTTGTCTCTCTCTCCACACACACACACACACACACACACACACACACACACACACACACACACACACACACACACACACACACACACACACACACACACACACACACACACACACACACACACACACACACACACACACACACACACACACACACACACACACACACACACACACACACACACACACACACACACACACACACACACACACACACACACACACACACACACACACACACACACACACACACACACCCGCGCGCGCGCGGAAGGAAGGAATTAATAAAACAATTCCGGCAATAACTACTCCAGGTGGCAGGCGATTCAGTCGCTTAGTATATCCACCCTCTATGGAGGAGAATGGTTCCATGGAGGGGGGACAGCTATTGCTTACGAAAGTCTCTTTTAAGAGGAGCAGTTTGGTGTTAAGGTCACCACCAAAGACTACAATGGAAGCTCTATAATCAGTTCCTCTCATTACTCAAAAAACTCTACAGGGAAGCCAGAATTTACACCTTGTGAATCAAATTGAATCACAGATTCAGCAAAATTAGGCTTTCATTTAAGAATATCAGTTAAAAATTGAAACTGAAATAAAACTCTGGCCTTATCTGACTACTATCAATACTCTGCAAGGTAGTGTAAGCAGTTTAATCAAAAATTTTAAACCCTCGACAACCTGCTTGCAGAAACTGGTACGAAGCAAAAAAACAGAAAACATGATGGAATATTTTACAGATGAACAGGAACTTACAATAGAGACAGAATGGATCATTAAAAAAACTAAGAAGAACAAGCATTTCTTTGCGGGTTGAAAATCTGTAAGCGGGTTGAAAAGAGAAGTCCATTACCACCTCCTATTGACTTAGTTGATATAGGAACTTACAAGGAAATATATAATCTACTCCGTGTAGCAGAAGTAGAACACTGATGATTGACGATTTATTTAAAATAAATGTGCAGACGGGCGATCAACACCGTCGCCTCACAAATGTACTCCGAAGAAATACGAAGGAATAGTTTATTTATGAGGATAAACAGAATCGACCAATAAAAGTTACAGCACGGGGCTTACATCCAACGTAGAAGATTTGTTAAATAAAAATATAGATGTAAAGGATGTAATAAATATTAAAAAAATAAGATAAAATAGGAGATAACATTGATAGGAAACATCTGCCTTTATTTACCTTAAGTTTAAAAAATCGGAAGATACAAAAAATGTGTAAAATTTATACTATTTTGGGATTAAAGGTGAAGATACGTAGAACCCCTGTGTAAAAGAATATCCCTTGTTTCTCAATGTAAAAAATTGGCACAATCTTACTGCAATAGGGGACCTAAATGTATTAAATGTGCAAGCAAACATCTTACTGCTGTTCGTAAAATTCAGAAACTCGACAAAGCTTAATGTGCAAACTGCGGTGAATCACACCCAACAAATTACTGAGAGTGTATTGTTGCTCAAGAACTCTAGAAAAGACGATATAATATTCTGCACGATAAACAATGAAATAAAATGACTTTCTTTGTTAAAATTGCAGCTTGAAATGCCAATAGTTTACTTCAGCATGTTGATGAGTTAGCAGCATTTTTAAGGTATCAGAAACTAGAAGTTTGTCAGATCCTTGAAAATCATTTGACTAGAGGAAACCTTTTTGAAAATAATGGATATACACGTAACATCCCCACAGTTCACCATAACAATACACCGCGCTGTGGATTAGCTGTGATAATTAAGTTCAAAGGATTTTGAGAACCTAAGTACGCAAGATGCGTCTAAATTAGCAAAATATGTGTGCCAATCTACTGGAAAACCAAATTACTGGCCCATAGAGTTAATAAAATTGCTGATGGTGATAGATTTCTTTGATTTGAAGAGAACAGTAACCAATTATATTAATATTGAAGATTTTAGTCATTTAGTCATCTGATCTTCACGTATGATAATAACACTAAGTATAACTGTAACACAAAAATTATTTCCTCCATCACTGACTAAAAAGTGGATGGACTGGAATGGATTTAGAGAAGAATTTGAACAACGAATTGAATTAAATGTTTCACTGAGAACTACAATACAGCTTGATATGGACAGAGAACAATAAGTACATGATGTCAAGCAGGTGCACGGAATAACACTCCTGCAAAAACACCATGGTTAAATTACCCTAAGGAAATAAGAGAACTCGTTACAAGGAAAAGGAAAGCTCGTATAAAATGACACTAAACTAGAACACCTGAAGACAAAAGGAGGCTTAACCAGCTGCTTAGAGATGAGATAAGTTAAGTTAAAAATGAAACATTTACCAACTTCTTATGAGAACTGACAGGTGATAAGAACCCTCGGGAAAGTCACAGAGTTTAAAACGGTCAACAAACCATAATCCACTCATTCAAAAAGATGGTGGCACATAGGCAAGGAAAGATATTGAAAAGGCTGAAACATTTGATATGCATTTAGGTAATACTTTAAAAGTATTACGGTTGCAGTAGGTGAAGTAAATAACCGTATTACTTACGGTTTCCAGAAGTAAATAATACGGAAGATAAAACAATTGAACCTGTAACTCCTAATGAGGTTCTCAGTGAGATCCAAAAAAAATTTTAGTTCTAATAAGGCACCAGGTTATGATTTAACAACGGGGAAGATATTAAACGAATTGTCAAGTAAAGGAATAAGAAAACTTATGCATTTGTGTGTGTAACGCAGCGTTACGACTTCACTATATGGCAATGCAGTAGAAATTGCCGAGGAGGCCGAGTCATCATATACTTGTTGGCAATTAAACCTAACGGTTTGAATAACTGCTTCTCAAACGTCTCAGACCAATAATCGAGGAAGAGTAACTAATTCCAACTCTTCAATTTGAGCAGGTTCATCGTATCACCTATGTAACTGAGAGGTCACTAGAAGAAACGAAAATATGTACGGCAATATTTTTGGATATGGCCCAAGCTTTTGATAAAATGTGGCATGAAGGTTTGTTATATAAGATAAAAAAACCTGCCTTTGCGGGTGAGCCAAATCCTCAAATCGCATATCTCAGAACGAAGTTCAAAATAAAGTGCGGTGTTTGAGTTAAAAAAGATTTCAGCTGAGGTTCCGCTTGGGAGTGTTGTTGGACCTATTCTATACTTGTTCTACGCGGGAGATATTCGGAAATGTAATGCGGTGACAACGGCTACATTTGCTGATGACACCGGTAACAATGTAGAAACAGCAACAGACTACAGTTTGCTGTTAACAATGTACAAAAAATGGCGTACCAACAGGAAAACTTATTCAGCGCCTTATTTTATTTTATCATAAAATAATTTTTTGGGCATGAGTCTACATGCTGGACTCATCTGTCAGATGGAAAGAACATGCCAACAAAAACGTGAAGAATTTGGAATAAAATTTAAGAAAATGGTGGCTACTTGGGACATACTCTGAACAGTCAATGCACAATAAACTGTTTTACACAAACAAGTTTAATATAATGGTGAGGGTTTATGGTGTACAACTTTGGGGTCGCACAAAGAAATTCAACATCAAAATAATTCTTACTTTTAAAAATAAAATGCTTCGCAGTATTGTTGATGCACCGTGGTATGAAAGACACGATGACATCCATTAAGACCTGAAAATACCTGTAGCTAATGATGAGATCAAACGGTTTGTAGCTAAATATGAAAAAAGTCTCCATTAAAATCAAAATAAAGAAGCGCTATAAGTTCTTGATAATGCTGGACTTGATCAGTGATTGCAGAGACTGAAACCGTTTGAACTGGTGTAGAAAAGTGAAGTGTTTTAAGAAACATCTACACATGAAGGAAGTTTAAACTATAGTGAGGAGTTTGCCAATGGGAACACATTTTACGCACTGTTACCATAGTTGTAAGAATATAATTACTTGATAGTTTGTAACTAGTTGTAATATAAGTACATTAAAAAAAATCAGTTTGTTGAAGTTGTGTTCATCAACAATGTATTAATAAAATATTATGATAATAATTACTTTCTTGTATGCGTTTGGAGAATCGATCAAACTGTCAGCTGATGCTGATTACTATGCACTATGCTATTACTCGATGAAAACGGGAAAGTGGAACAAACGATTAAGAGACATAACAAATAAGTCGTGTAATGTTAGGAGAGGCTCGATCTAAATTTGACTTAAAACAAAGAATTTACCGAATATTATTTAAAATTTATTTTAATATTTATTTGAATTTGTTTAAAATTCAGTATGGTACAATATAGTTAGTACAGTTGTTATAGTCTTAATCAAGTATGAAAACGAATTGTAGGTTTATGTGTTTACTAAAGATACTTATTGTGTGTGATATCCGGAATGTTCGAGACTATTTTCATGAAATATATACAAACTGTTTTATATTATTATTATTATTTAAATTTATTATTAGTTTTTTCCAGAAACGTTTAGGAGAAACAAGTTTTTTAGTCCCAATACATGAGATTTTTCTCAGTAGATGGGAGAGATGTAGATGCTGTTTATTATATACAAAAATTAAGCAATGATTGTGATGACAACAAAGATTACATACTGTAATTTGTATGCGCCAATCCAACAAACAAACAGAATACCATTACGCAGCGGAATGACAGTATTCATTGTTCATTTAAAAAGCAGACTAAAGTAGTTTCCTCAAGTGGTTTCCTTAAGAGACACCCCTAGGAGATTAGATCCACACTAGCGTGGAGAATGGACACGGCCCCCGTACGGCATCTGTACGTATTAAATTTAAAAGTACATTTTAGAATTTCCAGTATAATACATCAATAATAATTATATATATTTTTTTAATAGAGGGGGAAAATGCTTTATGCACCGGCAGAGGAGGTCGTGCTTCCTCTGGTGTGTGAAACTCTCACCCACTAAAAACCCACCTCTAATTCAGGGATTTATATCTATGTGGAACCATTTAGCGTATTACTTCAGGATGGAGCCTATTGCGCCCTTATCGGGCTCCTTCTATTTGTTTCTCATCTTCTATTGCCCGTTGGGTGCAAGTTGAGCCTGTCTTTTTTTTCTAGTAGGACCCACTGAATAAATGCATTAATGCGGTCCCATTCCGCCTTACCACGAAGCATAAGCACAACTACGCTCTCGGGCGTGAAGTCCCCGAATTCCATTTCTAGTACCATCCTCTGTCTTGCGAATCTGCAGCACTTGAAAAACGTGTTCGAGGCATCTTCATGGGGAGAGTCTCCGTATTTGGACGCTGGGCTTTGCACCTTTCCCATTCTATGGAGGTAGGCATTAAAATTGCCGTGTCACTGAGCAACTGGGTCAGATAGTAGTTGACCCCACCGTGTTCGCGGTCGATCCATTCCTTCAAGTTTGGTATGAGCCTTGGGGTCCATCTTCCTCTATCCTCTCTATCCCAACGATCTTGCCAGTGCTGGAGAATGAGTTCCCTGGCTTCATGGTTTGAGGCATCCCTTCAAATTTCCTCTCTTCTTTCGAATAAATGCTTCCGCTCTAGAGCCAACAGGTCTGTGGGAGTTACTCCCGCTATCACTAGGAATATTGGCTCTGGCACTGTCCGGTGAGAGGATACTACTCTGAGGGTTCCTCTTCTCTGCACCGATGCCATATGTTTTCTGCACTTCTCCGTCTTTAGTGCATCGGCCCAGATTTCGCAAGTGTACAAAAGGATGGATTCTGTGACCGCCACCAACAATCGTCTCTTGCTTGCAGTGGGACCTCCTACGTTGGCCATGTCTGCTGAGCTTGGTTGTAACATTAGCCGCCTTATCAGTTGCATACTTTATTTGCTCTCAATAGGAGAGCTTTGAGTCTAGTCTCACCCCTAAGTATTTCACAGGGTTTGTAAATACTGTCTCAGCTCCCACTTACAGCTGTATGGTAGTGGGGAAATGTCGCCAGGTGAGCAGTACTATTTCGAAATAATAATAATAATAATAATAATAATAATAATAATAATAATAATAATAATAATGACAATAATAAAATAATAATAGCATTAAAGAAGAAATACTAATAAACTGCTGAATTTAAATAAATTTTTAGCTTTTAATAAACGGCAAAAGCAATTTTAGAAAAAATTTGTCTATTCAGAAAATTTCTAGTATCTTCTAGTGCATCATTTTGCACTTTCCATGATGCAGATGAGTGACTTATGTGAAGAGAGGAACATTCTATGCATAGTGTGAATACTGAGGAGCATAGAACTCGATGGGAAACAGAACTGAATTGAATAAGCATAAAGTGTGAAGGAACACTACAGAAACATATTAATATCCATTTCACCACGCCACAATTCACTTATGTGACACGTTTAATTGAGGACACGGTTGTCGCTAGCAGACACATATTAAACTAGTTTTTGTAATAGTTAATATGTAAGAATATGTCTTAAGAGTATTAATATGTAGGAGTTAGTGAAATTAATGACACTGTTCAGTTGGTACAAAAGTACTGACAATTTCAACTGAATTAAAAATATAACACGTACACACCGCCTCAGTACATAATACGTACATTATGTTAACTTACATTAGTACCCAATTATTATGGTTCAGCACTAACTAAGCAAATCTCTTACTTTACAACTTTATAAATTTCACAGTAGCTGACATAAATATAGATACGAATATATCTTGTTCGTTTCCATACGTGACCATGTAGTTTCATATTTTCATATAAAAGGGTTTCCACTATATTCTAGTGCAGAAAAATCCGAACTAAGTCAGGGTTTTTTCTCATTTCTGACACGAGCATCAGCTGTGTTGAGCTACTAAACATAAAAAGCAAGTAAGTAGTAAGAGTAAACTAAACATTAAAACAACTTCTGTTACAGTATATTTTGTATTAGATCGCAAAATTATTTTTTGTTATATGTAAAATTTTAATATTTTTATTTTTTAACACTCTTGTGTCATCTGAAAAAGCGTAAATTTTCTTTTGTCTTAATCGAAGTAATTAATAGAAGTAATTACGAATAATCTCAGAAATGTTTGGCTATTTGTAATTTTTTAATCAGCAGATACGTGAAACATGAGCGAACATGTTGCAGAAGGAAAAGAAGCGACATTCACTGCAAAACAGACTGCTTTTATGTTTGTGTACTGCAGCGTAGCAAATAAGGTTGATCCACGCACTATGGAGTTAATTAAATCCACTAGGAATTAATTAAATCAAGTGTAAGAAACGTATTTTTTGTGTAAACAGACATAAAAAATCTAATTATAAGAATTTACATTCAGCTTAATGTGTACTTCTATTTAAATAATCAGCACGAAATTTTTAAAGCATCAACGAGTGCTAGGAGTTTCAATTATTACAAAACTGTACAACTTAATTTGAGCGCTGTGTGTGTGGGCGCGCGCTCCTACGCTGACGCGAGTCACACAGAAACAAAGTAAAGTTAAATATATTACAAATGTGTATTTTCCCAACTGTCTGTTGTCCCTACTTGACGAAAGAAAACAATGGTCGCAGGGAGGAACTGGCTTACAACGAGACGCAAACGTCATCTGAAACGTCTGCCGTTTAAAGCTTGATTTGTATAATTTACGTAGATATGTTTACTACAGTTTTAGAATATTAGTAGACATTAAGAACTTTTTTACTATTTACAGTGCAAAAGAATCTTTTTCAAGTGTAACAGTTACGGAATTCGCAGACGTTAATATATATATATATATATATATTTTTTTAAACATTATTTTATACGGTCCAAGTCACTTTATATAGTAATGATTTACCTTATTGAAACCGTCCAGTGACTTCAAGTTGTATATTTATGACGCGTTTCGAGTCATATGACCCTTCATCAGATAGTTATCACTCACAAGGAGATCATCAAATATTAAAATTCACAAAAACACAAAAAACACACATATGTACAATTGTAAAACCTATATAAGCGTCCGACACAGTGCACTGCGTGAGGCCCACTGGACTCTGAACAAACGCGTGTCACGCCGTGTGTTATCTCATAATCGATTGTAGCGCGGTGTCATATAGCGGGTTTGATTTAAAAAAATTTAATTTATCGTTAAGTATGCCATCATGAGTAACTGGGTTATTATGTCCACTATAGATTTCAAATTCTTCCCATGCATCCATATATGCATCCATGCAAAATACCAAAATATTAAAATTCGATTATTAAAAACAAACGCGCATATTGTAGCACAACGAAGTTTTTACCTTGTTCTACAAAATAAGATAATATATGAAAGGAAGGGAAGAAGTCATCTGGAAGGAATAATATCAAATTAAATAAAAATCAACAGAAAAGTATTTACAATTATAAATAAAAGAACTTAACAGAACTAGAAAAGTCGATTCAAAGGAATTATATGTAGTCAAATCATAGCCATAAAGTGTTGAAAAATAAATAATAAGAGTATCATATCAGTATAATAATTAGTAGACCCAGTAAGATATGGAGTAGTGAAGAGTAACAGCCCAGGAATAATAAATGAACATGACAATTAGCAAGATATGTAATAATAATGAATAATAGTTTGGAACAAATAAAATAGAAATGACAATTTTTAAAATAGGGAACAGTAAGGAGTAATAGCCCAGGACTAATGAATTAAAGGGAAATAATAACCCAGATACACAAAAAAATCTATTATAAAGACAAAAACCACTAGAGCAGCAAATAAATAATTCAAAAGAAATAAAATTATATTAACTATATCAATTTAAATGAAATGACTAGCCCAAATAAGAGAATCCAATACATATAATTAAAAATGATGTAAAAACTAATTATACTTAAAATAAATGTGATTAAGGGGAACACCCCATACCAGTTTAAAAAGGGACAAACAAAAGACAATTATTCATATAAAGTTTTAATGTATTTATTTTCATAATTATTTTATGTTATTACTGTTTGTGAATACCATACAAAATATGTTGATACTAGTAAATGCTAGGTGTTAGAATGTAAGAACTTATTGTATTTTAATCATGTTAATTAATGTTATATTTTGTAAAGCAAGGAAAGGCAAATTAATAGTTCAAACAAACCATAAATAGTGGATCAAAAAATATGAAACTAATAAGATGAATTAATAATAACTTTGCTAGGAAAATTGGAAATTGATGACCAAGACAAATTCAAATTTGACCATACAAATCTAATCAAAGAATACAAGTTAATAGAACCTAGACTAATTTGATGTAAATTACCCTATTCAATATACAAATAAATTATCATAATAATAACCACGACCTATAATAGTAATGAGAGGAATCAACATGTAAAATTGACTTAAATTAGGTGTTTGTACCAGGTAAGGCCATAATCAGTAAAGTGTACTAGTAAAATGCAAATAATTTGTTAAATGTTTAAAATAATAGCCAGATGTAAATTAGGTAAATTACAGATATTTAATTAGGAATCGAGTGAAAAATAAATTGTAACATAAAACATATTTTAAACCATGTTATATGTAATTCTGTAAGTCAAGACAAGGCCTACAGATAAATTTCAAAGAATGTAATTAAGAAGCACAATTCAAACCAAAATAGGGAAAATTTAGTATTAAATTGTATAAAATAAAATCAGGAATATTGTTATATAATTAAAATTACATAAAGGTACTAAACAAGTAATTTATAGCCATTTAAACATAAAAATGTCAATATTTTTTATATATAAGATTGAATTCAAAGACAACAGCTGATGGCTGAACAATGAGAAATGATACCGAAATATTATAAATCTTATATATGAAGGAACAAAAATCAGTTAGTTGATTGTTAAAAGCCAAACGAGATAGACGTGTCAAAAGACTTCTCAGAGAAATATTAACGAAATTTTAACTAACACTAACCGAGATATATGACGAAGCCATATAAAGATGAATAGAAAATAAATCAAAGTGAAGACTACTATAATATTGATCACTGAACATTAAACTAAATTAAATAATATTAAATTAAACCGTCACTACATATAGACACGACAGAAGAACCAAATTGAACTCAGATAAACTTACACCGAGTGAAGGGAACCTTTTGGGACATAACACTACTATTACCGAACCAAAATCCAGTGGGTAAACAACACTACACTCTACAACTCGTGGATCGTCCAAGAACAACATCACTGGAGAGGAAATAGCCAACGGAGACATTTATTTGAAGAAAGAACTCGTAGCTGAAACTACATCACAGATCAACTCATTAAGGCAGCCATTTTGATTCCAGTCGAAGAGGATGCTGGTAACGTGACGAGTGACGTCAGAGAAGTCAACAGTATAGTAATATCAACTTTTTATATACATTATAGTTTATTATTTTGTCTGTTTCATGAATATGTTTTTTAATACCTTGTAAGTATTGAATTCTCTTGCCTTTCCTGACTATTTCTACAGTTAAAAGAACCTTTATAATATAATAATTCCATTGAATATTTTGAATATATAAAATAATCGAACTGTAACTTTTTATCGAATCAGATTCAAGCCGTTGCGGCAAATTCAAATAATTGTGTGACGAATAAACTCATTTATTGTTTTAATACTGTTTTATTGATCAGATAAGCCTTAATTTAAATTACATTAATTATTTAAGAGAAAAAGTGAACTTAAGGAGACGAGCTAGAAGAAGAAGAAGAATAGATATTAAATTGGCTGCTACATGCAATCGATACGGCCTAGATAATCTATTTGAAGTGGAGAAATAAATAATCTTATATCAGAACACACACAGTCATTAAACAGTATATTTTTTATTAATTTAATCTAAACAATTAAAAAACAACTACACCAATTAAAATTAATTAATAACATGAAAAATAACGAATAAAAAAAATAAAAATAAAAAAATTGTTTTTATTAACCAATTATATATTATTTGTAATTACCACGCAATGTGGGTTTTATTACAATATTAAATTTAACAAATCATGTATTAAACACAAACTAATTTTTAAGTATGCCACAGTATGCCACCATACATATTAGATCCACCACTAAGGC
This sequence comes from Magicicada septendecula, assembly GCA_034769895.1. NCBI lineage: Eukaryota > Metazoa > Arthropoda > Insecta > Hemiptera > Cicadidae > Magicicada > Magicicada septendecula. The sequence goes on along the minus strand of JAWRYS010000919.1, from coordinate 33,568 downwards.
AGCCAGAAACACGAAAAAACATGCAGAATTCTTCCGTATCAAACAGGAAATTAAATCGCTATACACTAAGAAAGACATACTTAACAATACATTGTTGAAATTACATTTGCAATTATACCAGCAGATCCATCCTGCCATCATTGATAACGTAATAGATAAGATAAATATTTACATTACTGATATCATGCGTGATGTAAAAAGAAGACAGACCCGAAAATTTCAAAATTTGATGGCATCACAAAACCGACATCCCATCCCTGAATGTAAACATCAGTTCTACCCACATATTTCTAACCTTACTAATATAATATTTGACGAAGATGAATTAAATCTTCTTAACAAGGGTTTAAAATATAACTTTCCGAATGTTAATAAATGTCACGTTAACGTGAAATTATCAGTGCTGAAACCGCTATTAAAACAATCAAGGACCCCAATCTCCAAAAAGAATCACGCTACTTGGTAAACAATAAATTTAATAATATCGTAGACGTTCATAATTCTAATACTCAGAATACGCAGAAACAGTTAAGAGCCCAACTGAGATCAAAACTCTTAAAAAAATAAAAGCAAAACTAATAGATAATAACGCACTTATAACGAAGGCAGATAAGGGACATACATTAGTGGTCATAGATAATGATGTATACACACGTAAAGTCGACGAGTTTATTTCCAATAACAACATTATCATGCTGAACACTGACCCCACTGATTCATTTACAAAAATTTTAAATAACACAATTAATAACTGTACCAAGTTGTTTGACGACCATACGCGACGCTATTTAAAACCTATCAATGCCCATGCACAGAAACTTACTGGCCTACCTAAAATCCACAAGGACAATGTCCCAATTAGGCCTCTGGTTAATTTTACCACGGCACCGGGTTTTAAGGCAGCTAAGAAATTGGTTGCTTTAATAAATGATAATATTCAACTACAAAATAATCGTAGCATAATTAATAGCATGGATTTTATAAACAAAGTTAGAAATATACAATTGCTACCCACATACAAATTAGCATCTTCCGACATTGTCAACCTTTATACTAATATTCCCGTAAATCAGACCTTGGACATCTTATATAATAACTTAATCAAATCCAATAAATTAGATGCACAATCCATAAACGAATTAATCTGCGTACTGAGAGTTATCTTGCAACAAAATTATTTTACTTTTAATGGACGTTATTATAGTCAAAGAGACGGACTTGCTATGGGCTCACCATTGTCCGGCTTGTTGGCCAACATTTATTTGAACTCTTATGAGGACAATTACTTTCTTAATAACCACAAGTTCACCAATAACATTATTTTTTATTGTCATCATGTTGATGACACTTTTTTGATTTTCAATGGTACTGCACGCCAGCTAAGCACTTTGAAAAACAGCTTGAATGCTGTAAATGACAATATCCAGTTCACCATGGAAACCGAAGCAAATAATGAACTAAATTTTTTGGATTTAACCATAACTAAACAGCATATAATAGTTTCGTACACAGGCTTTTGAGTGTCCCCCTTGACGCTAACGATTTTGATGATGAATTAAATACAATTAAACATATTGCTGCTGCTAATGGTTATGATTGCCGGATGGTGGATAACATTCTTAGGAAACACAAGGCTAAGAAATCCAAACAATTAAATAATATATAAACCAAAAATAAGTACATCTCAACCACATACACGGAGATAATGCCCAAAATTCTAACGTCTGTTTTTAATAGGCTTGGTTTCACCACCATTTTTAAAACCAATAATAGCCTTTGGAATTCGGTTCGCCAGGCTGTTCACACACAATTGGAGTCAAGGACGGGTGTATATAAATTGATATGTAATGATTGTTAATGTTTCTATATTGGCCAAACGGGGAGACCTTTTATTAAAAGGTTTCGGGAACACACTCCACATAATTTCGTCAATAAAGGTGTTTCTATAGATAATATAAAATCTAATTTCACACGATATTTAATTACATGCAACCATTCGTACACGAATTTTAATACGAATTTAATACCCTTACATTACTGTAGTAAGGGTCGTTATATGGATGCATGGGAAGAATTTTAAATCTATAGTGTACATAATAACCCAGTCACTCATGATGGCATACTTAACGATAAATTAAATTTCAAATCAAACCCGCTATATGACATCGCGCTACAATCGATTATGAGATAACACACGGCGTGACACGCGTTTGCTCAGAGTTCAGTGGGCCTCACGCAGTGCACTGTGTCGGACGCTTGTATAGGTTTTACAATTGTACATATGTGTGTTTTTGTGAATTTTAATATTTGATGATCTCCTTGTGAGTGATGAAGGGTCATATGACGCGAAACACGTCATAAATATACAACTTGAAGTCACTGGACGGTTTCAATAAGGTAAATCATTAATATATATATATATATATATATATTGCAACGATACGTTTAGCATAAGTCTCCATATCAACCCCTGACTGCGGTATGAGAACATACGAACGCACGTATGAGTCGTGTGAAAGATGTAAATAATGAAAATAATGTAATAATTAAGCGTTAGGTATAAGACATAAAAGAAACAAACGTATTAATTAATTTTAAATAAGGAAATAATTGTAAGTGAACATGCATATGGAATTGCCAAGCCTTGTTGGTTTTAAACGCAGCGAAGGAAGACGAAACACGCCTCGACCGCAGCTGTGACATCATTGCTGCAGGCAACCGTTTGGTATCAGCTTGTGTGTGTGTGTGTTAGTGTTAGTGTGTAAATGAAGAGCAAGTTGAATTATGTATACGATTATGGAAAATTTTACACAGTTTTTTAAGTGCTGAACGAAAACCAGAAGTCACACGAATCAGAGACATAAATATGTAGAAACTCAGCTGGCGCCCGGCGCTACAATTCGATACTAAGAGGTCTATGATCGTGGGAACCGTTCAGCTACCGTGTGAAATTTTGCCATAACTTCCATAGTTTACACACCTTAATGTTCATAATTTGCAAAGGTTAAGTTTATTAATGTACCTAACGATTTGTCAAATAATATTTATAAAAAAGTGTGCGCTTCATAGAAAGACGCGTAGGTTGTAATTAGTTAATAAACCGACGCGCTGACTTGTTCAACTCTGTCTGAACAGTTTTCAACAGGAGTTGAACGCCGGCAGGGGTATAAAACCCCAGCGAGCGACACACTCTTTCTCAGATCATCAACAGACAGCACGTGAAGTCCACGCGTCTCACCACCGCAAATTTTACAAAGTTTAAGTAATGTTTTAAATCGTATTATGTAAACTAAAGTGCGATGGAAACGGCAGTACGTCGGTGAAAGTAATTAGTGATATACACGAGTGATGTAAAAGACAATAATACCGTAAACTACGAGGAGTCGAAACGTCGTCGATGAACTTCAAGAAGTCCACGTAGAACTACGAGACATACACGAGGGAAAAGACGAGGAGAGGAGAGGAAACAGAGTAATATACTAGAGGACGCAGGGACAGCCACACGCAGCTACAGCCAGCCGTACATCATCACGACCAGAGGTACATGTCAGAAGTCAGCATCCATTAGACGGAGAGAGTAATTCCAAACGACGCAGAGAGAGAGAAGGTGATACCGGAAGGGGATCCCAAAACTCGAGAGTCCAGGTGACGGTAACAACACAGTTAAATGGTTGCAGAAATATGCAGGTGAAGTCAGACATTTATTCAATCTTATAAATAACCTGAGGTCTATCAAAAGAAGGCTCTAGATTCCATATCCAAGTTTACATAAATTTTATTATTTTTATTTGCATAATGAATAATTAATAAAAGTTCAGAGAATAATAATTTATAACAAAGAACATAAAACTTATTAATCTCATAAATAAATGGTAATTAGAGAAACCATATTTTATTATATTTTTATATTATAATTAAATAATTAAAATCAAGTACGAAAGTTTACTTCAATTGTAGATTTTAATTAATTGAGACATTAGGAGTATAGTTAAATAAAGTAATAGAATGGTCTCTATTAGAATTTTTATAAATGTTTAATTATTTATTTTTTTTAATTAAGTGGTACATAATAAAAAAAACCACACTTGCTAAGTCAATATTAATATTCAATTTCGTACGTGTTCATCACCCATTGTAATAATATATGTGTTATGTATTATATGTCTGTGTAAATATTCCAGGTCATATATGTCTTATGTTTGTGTATAATGTGTCTTAGACTATCAGAGCTAAGAGTTTGCCACGTTATAATTATACGATATTCGTATAAGTGAATATAAGGGTTTCAATATTAGTTAACCCACACACTAATTAATAACATGACAATTTGCAGTTTTTAATTAATAAACAAAATGAATATAATTTTATTAACAAACTCGTATTAATTTCACAACCAGTACTAAATCCTCTGTACTCTTTACTTGTAACGATATTCACGTGCTTATCCACCCTCAATTAACTACCAAAGCCTGCGACCTAGCTGGGAAACATCAAGGTAAATACTGCAGAAGAAGAGTATACCTTCGAGACGTGGGTAAGTGCGCACAAATGAGTAATAGCATATGTGCAAAAGTGAGTTGTTAAGAGTATCGTTGCAATAAAATGAATAAATCCTAACCGATTTCATGCAAAAGTATAACTTTGACGTAATACGGTAGAACAAATTTATAAGGAGCAAAATTGTCTTCACGGTAAACATTTTTATATTGTTCACATTATAAACTATAGTTTGGCGAAGTCGATGTGGCTTTTTGGATGTGGTGAGAGGGGCGTCTTCAAAGTTTTCCCGTGGCGCTCATGTGTCTTGGCTACAGAAGCCGATCTATTATGTGTTGAAATGCTTCATAATAATTTCTTCATATATCTCATGAGTCTAGCAAAAGTTTTTCTGATTCTGTTTGTTGAGTAGGCCTATAAAGGAGGCAATTATACTTATTAGAAATGTTTATAAAATTTATAATATTATATTTGCTTTGTAAATACTTTACGTTTACATGAATGTATAGCTTTTGTTATATGCAACATAATTTAGTAAGATATTAAGCCTTTATTGCAGAAAGTAAGATTTAATTGTTACGTAATCCTTTGTTAAACGACACAAATTTATTCATAACAACTGCAAAGAATTATCTTCATATTCTATTCAATTTATTCGCATTCGTTATTCCATTGATTAAGTCATTCATTGATTAAGTCATTCATTCATAAGTTATTCACTCATAAGTAGCTCTATTTTCTTACAGATGTATAGAGAGTAAACACACTTCCTTCTGAGAGTTATTTAAATGGTATTTATATGATCATATTATTTAAGGTGGGTATTTCACAATCTTTTACTTTCTAACTGTTAAGAAATTTTCAATTGTAGATTTGAATATTTTATATTCTATTTAACAACAAACATGTACAATTGCTCCAATATTAACAACCGGGCTCTTTAATAATAGCCAAGGTTTCTACAGTCTCATTAATTTTAGTCTGTTCCGTATTGCATGTTTTGTATCTTTCTAATTACAACCGTAATGACTTGCATTAGTCTGTGTTTTATCTCTCTGTCTGCTTCAGCACAATGTAACCTGTTCTCTTCATAAAATATTCATGCTACCTGATCCGGTAAGATAGTGTTTAATTTCTCTTGCTGTTCCAGTCCACTGTACTGATACATTTTACTATAGTGTCCTGATTAAAAAGTAAGCAACACTTCATTGGCCACTGAACAATTCATCGACCCGACCATTCATTGTCCGCTGAAATTGATTTCTGATACAGTTAAAATTTAGTTAGTCAGCACTTCATAGGTAGTTCTTTTTTCTAGTAAAAAATGCAAATTTGTCCCTTTGCTTATGCTTCTAGATTTCATTAAACCAATGGTTCTAAATTTAAAAATGGTGCCATATTTCTGTCAACTGTTGCTTCTGAACACACTGCGTAAAAGTTTGAGAGACTGGTGCAGACATGTTTGTTAAAAATTTTGCTAGCAGATCCGTCTGTTCTTGTCCGTGCTGCCTTCTTGGGCAATCATTCAGCTATAGCTGCTTTGTTTTGCTGTATCTGTGGCAATATTGTTAATTCTTACTTTACCTATTTAGGCTAACAGCGGATTTTTGTATAGTGGCTAACTGTTGATGACTATATAGTGGAAGATATAGTTGGTGGTGGTAGGGGATTCCCTACGTTATGTTATGTAATATGGCCGCTAGTGTCTACCTACACATTTACTTTGATCACTGGTAACCTATAAAATAAAGTTTGTAACTCCCTGTAAATCCCGTCAGCTATCTTGCCTTGCAAAAACAGAAATATTTTTTCTCCCTCAAGGAAAAATACGTGAACCTAAAAGTATTTTTTGGCCGACTTAAATTTCTTTTTGTCACCTAAGGTTTGCGTGTGTAGGTGGTTTAAATTTAAAGGTTATCGATATTTTCATGCATTAAAAAAATATGTTACAATGGAGTGGAGTGGAGTAGAACAAGTCAATGAAACCGACACGTCCGTAAAACGATTACGTTTGAACAGCTAAGTTCTGCTATGTTTTACAGATAGGCCTAACCAACAAATGTTTTATAATGGAGTGGAGTGCAGTAGAACAAGTCAATGAAACCGACACGTCCGTAAAACGATTACGTTTGAACTGCTAAGTTCTGCTATGTTTTACAGATAGGCCTATCCAACAAATGTTTTATAATGGAGTGGAGTGGAGTAGAACAAGTCAATGAAACCGACACGTCCGTAAAACGATTACGTTTGAACTGCTAAGTTCTGCTATGTTTTACAGATAGGCCTATCCAACAAATGTTTTATAATGGAGTGGAGTGGAGTAGAACAAGTCAATGAAACCGACACGTCCGTAAAAGGATTACGTTTGAACAGCTAAGTTCTGCTATGTTTTACAGATAGGCCTATCCAACAAATGTTTTATAATGGAGTGGAGTGGAGTAGAACAAGTCAATGAAACCGACACGTCCGTAAAAGGATTACGTTTGAACTGGTAAGTTCTGCTATGTTTTGCAGATAGGCCTATCCAACAAATGTTTTATAATGGAGTGGAGTGGAGTAGAACAAGTCAAAGAAATCAACACGTCCGTAAAACGATTACATTTGAACAGCTAAGTTCTGCTATGATTTACATATAGGCCTATCAAACACATGATTTATAATGGAGTGGAGTGGAGTAGAACAAGTCAATGAAACCGACACGTCCGTAAAACGATTACGTTTGAACTGGTAAGTTCTGCTATGTTTTACAGATAGGCCTATCCAACAAATGTTTTATAATGGAGTGGAGTGGAGTAGAACAAGTCAATGAAACCGACACGTCCGTAAAAGGATTACGTTTGAACTGGTAAGTTCTGCTATGTTTTACAGATAGGCCTATCCAACAAATGTTTTATAATGGAGTGGAGTGGAGTAGAACAAGTCAATGAAACCGACACGTCCGTAAAAGGATTACGTTTGAACAGCTATGTTCTGCTATGTTTTACAGATAGGCCTATCCAACAAATGTTTTATAATGGAGTGGAGTGGAGTAGAACAAGCCAATGAAATCAACACGTCCGTAAAACGATTACATTTGAACAGCTAAGTTCTGCTATGTTTTACAGATAGGCCTATCAAACAAATGTTTTATAATGGAGTGGAGTGGAGTAGAACAAGTCAATGAAACCGACACGTCCGTAAAACGATTACGTTTGAACTGGTAAGTTCTGCTATGTTTTACAGATAGGCCTATCCAACAAATGTTTTATAATGGAGTGGAGTGGAGTAGAACAAGTCAATGAAACCGACACGTCCGTAAAACGATTACGTTTGAACAGCTAAGTTCTGCTATGTTTTACAGATAGGCATATCCAACAAATGTTTTATATTGGAGTGGAGTGGAGTAGAACAAGTCAATGAAACCGACACGTCCGTAAAACGATTACGTTTGAACAGCTAAGTTCTGCTATGTTTTACAGATAGGCCTATCCAACAAATGTTTTATAATGGAGTGGGGTGGAGTAGAACAAGTCAATGAAACCGACACGTCCGTAAAAGGATTACGTTTGAACAGCTAAGTTCTGCTATGTTTTACAGATATGCCTATCCAACAAATGTTTTATAATGGAGTGGAGTGGAGTAGAACAAGTCAATGAAATCAACACGTCCCTAAAACGATTACGTTTGAACTGCTAAGTTTTGCTATGTTTTACAGATAGGCCTATCCAACAAATGTTTTATAATGGAGTGGAGTGGAGTAGAACAAGCCAATGAAACCGACACGTCCGTAAAACGATTACGTTTGAACTGCTAAGTTCTGCTATGTTTTACAGATAGGCCTATCCAACAAATGTTTTATAATGGAGTGGGGTGGAGTAGAACAAGTCAATGAAACCGACACGTCCGTAAAACGATTACGTTTGAACTGCTAAGTTCTGCTATGTTTTACAGATAGGCCTATCCAACAAATGTTTTATAATGGAGTGGAGTGGAGTAGAACAAGTCAATGAAACCGACACGTCCGTAAAACGATTACTTTTGAACAGCTAAGTTCTGCTATGTTTTACAGATAGGCCTATCCAACAAATGTTTTATAATGGAGTGGAGTGCAGTAGAACAAGTCAATGAAACCGACACGTCCGTAAAACGATTACGTTTGAACTGCTAAGTTCTGCTATGTTTTACAGATAAGCCTATCCAACAAATGTTTTATAATAGAGTGGAGTGGAGTAGAACAAGTCAATGAAACCGACACGTCCGGAAAAGGATTACGTTTGAACAGCTAAGTTCTGCTATGTTTTACAGATAGGCCTATCCAACAAATGTTTTATAATGGAGTGGAGTGGAGTAGAACAAGTCAATGAAACCGGCACGTCCGTAAAAGGATTACGTTTGAACTGGTAAGTTCTGCTATGTTTTACAGATAGGCCTATCCAACAAATGTTTTATAATGGAGTGGAGTGGAGTAGAACAAGTCAAAGAAATCAACACGTCCGTAAAACGATTACATTTGAACAGCTAAGTTCTGCTATGTTTTACAGATAGGCCTATCAAACAAATGTTTTATAATGGAGTGGAGTGGAGTAGAACAAGTCAATGAAACCGACACGTCCGTAAAACGATTACGTTTGAACTGGTAAGTTCTGCTATGTTTTACAGATAGGCCTATCCAACAAATGTTTTATAATGGAGTGGAGTGGAGTAGAACAAGTCAATGAAACCGACACGTCCGTAAAACGATTACGTTTGAACACTAAGTTCTGCTATGTTTTACAGATAGGCCTATCCAACAAATGTTTTATAATGGAGTGGAGTGGAGTAGAACAAGTCAATGAAATCAACACGTCCGTATAACGATTACGTTTGAACAGCTAAGTTCTGCTATGTTTTACAGATAGGCCTATCCAACAAATGTTTTATAATGGAGTGGAGTGGAGTAGAACAAGTCGATGAAATCAACACCTCCGTATAACGATTACGTTTGAACAGCTATGTTCTGCTATGTTTTGCAGATAGGCCTATCCAAAAATGTTTTATAATGGAGTGGAGTGGAGTAGAACAAGTCAATGAAACCGACACGTCCGTAAAACGATTACGTTTGAACTGGTAAGTTCTGCTATGTTTTACATATAGGCCTATCCAACAAATGTTTTATAATGGAGTGGAGTGGAGTAGAACAAGTCAATGAAACCGACACATCCGTAAAAGGATTACGTTTGAACAGCTAAGTTCTGCTTTGTTTTACGGATAGGCCTATCCAACAAATGTTTTATAATGGAGTGGAGTGGAGTAGAACAAGCCAATGAAATCAACACGTCCGTAAAACGATTACATTTGAACAGCTAAGTTCTGCTATGTTTTACAGATAGGCCTATCCAACAAATGTTTTATAATGGAGTGGAGTGGAGTAGAACAAGTCAATGAAACCGACACGTCCGTAAAACGATTACGTTTGAACTGGTAAGTTCTGCTATGTTTTACAGATAGGCCTATCCAACAAATGTTTTATAATGGAGTGGGGTGGAGTAGAACAAGTCAATGAAACCGACACGTCCGTAAAACGATTACGTTTGAACTGCTAAGTTCTGCTATGTTTTACAGATAGGCCTATCCAACAAATGTTTTATAATGGAGTGGAGTGGAGTAGAACAAGTCAATGAAACCGACACGTCCGTAAGACGATTACGTTTGAACAGCTAAGTTCTGCTATGTTTTACAGATAGGCCTATCCAACAAATGTTTTATAATGGAGTGGAGTGGAGTAGAACAAGTCAATGAAACCGACACGTCCGTAAAACGATTACGTTTGAACAGCTAAGTTCTGCTATGTTTTACAGATAGGCCTATCCAACAAATGTTTTATAATGGAGTGGAGTGGAGTAGAACAAGTCAATGAAACCGACACGTCCATAAAACGATTACGTTTGAACTGCTAAGTTCTGCTATGTTTTACAGATAGGCCTATCCAACAATGTTTTATAATGGAGTGGGGTGGAGTAGAACAAGCCAATGAAACCGACACGTCCATAAAACGATTACGTTTGAACTGCTAAGTTCTGCTATGTTTTACAGATAGGCCTATCCAACAAATGTTTTATAATGGAGTGGAGTGGAGTAGAACAAGTCAATGAAACCGACACGTCCGTAAAACGATTACGTTTGAACAGCTAAGTTCTGCTATGTTTTACAGATAGGCCTATCCAACAAATGTTTTATAATGGAGTGGAGTGCAGTAGAACAAGTCAATGAAACCGACACGTCCGTAAAACGATTACGTTTGAACTGCTAAGTTCTGCTATGTTTTACAGATAAGCCTATCCAACAAATGTTTTATAATAGAGTGGAGTGGAGTAGAACAATTCAATGAAACCGACACGTCCGGAAAAGGATTACGTTTGAACAGCTAAGTTCTGCTATGTTTTACAGATAGGCCTATCAAACAAATGTTTTATAATGGAGTGGAGTGGAGTAGAACAAGTCAATGAAACCGACACGTCCGTAAAACGATTACGTTTGAACTGCTAAGTTCTGCTATGTTTTACAGATAAGCCTATCCAACAAATGTTTTATAATAGAGTGGAGTGGAGTAGAACAAGTCAATGAAACCGACACGTCCGGAAAAGGATTACGTTTGAACAGCTAAGTTCTGCTATGTTTTACAGATAGGCCTATCCAACAAATGTTTTATAATGGAGTGGAGTGGAGTAGAACAAGTCAATGAAACCGACACGTCCGTAAAAGGATTACGTTTGAACTGGTAAGTTCTGCTATGTTTTACAGATAGGCCTATCCAACAAATGTTTTATAATGGAGTGGAGTGGAGTAGAACAAGTCAAAGAAATCAACACGTCCGTAAAACGATTACATTTGAACAGCTAAGTTCTGCTATGTTTTACAGATAGGCCTATCAAACAAATGTTTTATAATGGAGTGGAGTGGAGTAGAACAAGTCAATGAAACCGACACGTCCGTAAAACGATTACGTTTGAACTGGTAAGTTCTGCTATGTTTTACAGATAGGCCTATCCAACAAATGTTTTATAATGGAGTGGGGTGGAGTAGAACAAGTCAATGAAACCGACACGTCCGTAAAACGATTACGTTTGAACTGCTAAGTTCTGCTATGTTTTACAGATAGGCCTATCCAACAAATGTTTTATAATGGAGTGGAGTGGAGTAGAACAAGTCAATGAAACCGACACGTCCGTAAGACGATTACGTTTGAACAGCTAAGTTCTGCTATGTTTTACAGATAGGCCTATCCAACAAATGTTTTATAATGGAGTGGAGTGGAGTAGAACAAGTCAATGAAACCGACACGTCCGTAAAACGATTACGTTTGAACAGCTAAGTTCTGCTATGTTTTACAGATAGGCCTATCCAACAAATGTTTTATAATGGAGTGGAGTGGAGTAGAACAAGTCAATGAAACCGACACGTCCATAAAACGATTACGTTTGAACTGCTAAGTTCTGCTATGTTTTACAGATAGGCCTATCCAACAATGTTTTATAATGGAGTGGGGTGGAGTAGAACAAGTCAATGAAACCGACACGTCCATAAAACGATTACGTTTGAACTGCTAAGTTCTGCTATGTTTTACAGATAGGCCTATCCAACAAATGTTTTATAATGGAGTGGAGTGGAGTAGAACAAGTCAATGAAACCGACACGTCCGTAAAACGATTACGTTTGAACAGCTAAGTTCTGCTATGTTTTACAGATAGGCCTATCCAACAAATGTTTTATAATGGAGTGGAGTGCAGTAGAACAAGTCAATGAAACCGACACGTCCGTAAAACGATTACGTTTGAACTGCTAAGTTCTGCTATGTTTTACAGATAAGCCTATCCAACAAATGTTTTATAATAGAGTGGAGTGGAGTAGAACAATTCAATGAAACCGACACGTCCGGAAAAGGATTACGTTTGAACAGCTAAGTTCTGCTATGTTTTACAGATAGGCCTATCAAACAAATGTTTTATAATGGAGTGGAGTGGAGTAGAACAAGTCAATGAAACCGACACGTCCGTAAAACGATTACGTTTGAACTGCTAAGTTCTGCTATGTTTTACAGATAAGCCTATCCAACAAATGTTTTATAATAGAGTGGAGTGGAGTAGAACAAGTCAATGAAACCGACACGTCCGGAAAAGGATTACGTTTGAACAGCTAAGTTCTGCTATGTTTTACAGATAGGCCTATCCAACAAATGTTTTATAATGGAGTGGAGTGGAGTAGAACAAGTCAATGAAACCGACACGTCCGTAAAAGGATTACGTTTGAACTGGTAAGTTCTGCTATGTTTTACAGATAGGCCTATCCAACAAATGTTTTATAATGGAGTGGAGTGGAGTAGAACAAGTCAAAGAAATCAACACGTCCGTAAAACGATTACATTTGAACAGCTAAGTTCTGCTATGTTTTACAGATAGGCCTATCAAACAAATGTTTTATAATGGAGTGGAGTGGAGTAGAACAAGTCAATGAAACCGACACGTCCGTAAAACGATTACGTTTGAACTGGTAAGTTCTGCTATGTTTTACAGATAGGCCTATCCAACAAATGTTTTATAATGGAGTGGAGTGGAGTAGAACAAGTCAATGAAACCGACACGTCCGTAAAAGGATTACGTTTGAACACTAAGTTCTGCTATGTTTTACAGATAGGCCTATCCAACAAATGTTTTATAATGGAGTGGAGTGGAGTAGAACAAGTCAATGAAATCAACACGTCCGTATAACGATTACGTTTGAACAGCTAAGTTCTGCTATGTTTTACAGATAGGCCTATCCAACAAATGTTTTATAATGGAGTGGAGTGGAGTAGAACAAGTCGATGAAATCAACACCTCCGTATAACGATTACGTTTGAACAGCTAAGTTCTGCTATGTTTTGCAGATAGGCCTATCCAAAAATGTTTTATAATGGAGTGGAGTGGAGTAGAACAAGTCAATGAAACCGACACGTCCGTAAAACGATTACGTTTGAACTGGTAAGTTCTGCTATGTTTTACAGATAGGCCTATCCAACAAATGTTTTATAATGGAGTGGAGTGGAGTAGAACAAGTCAATGAAACCGACACATCCGTAAAAGGATTACGTTTGAACAGCTAAGTTCTGCTTTGTTTTACGGATAGGCCTATCCAACAAATGTTTTATAATGGAGTGGAGTGGAGTAGAACAAGCCAATGAAATCAACACGTCCGTAAAACGATTACATTTGAACAGCTAAGTTCTGCTATGTTTTACAGATAGGCCTATCCAACAAATGTTTTATAATGGAGTGGAGTGGAGTAGAACAAGTCAATGAAACCGACACGTCCGTAAAACGATTACGTTTGAACTGGTAAGTTCTGCTATGTTTTACAGATAGGCCTATCCAACAAATGTTTTATAATGGAGTGGGGTGGAGTAGAACAAGTCAATGAAACCGACACGTCCGTAAAACGATTACGTTTGGACTGCTAAGTTCTGCTATGTTTTACAGATAGGCCTATCCAACAAATGTTTTATAATGGAGTGGAGTGGAGTAGAACAAGTCAATGAAACCGACACGTCCGTAAAACGATTACGTTTGAACAGCTAAGTTCTGCTATGTTTTACAGATAGGCCTATCCAACAAATGTTTTATAATGGAGTGGAGTGGAGTAGAACAAGTCAATGAAACCGACACGTCCGTAAAACGATTACGTTTGAACAGCTAAGTTCTGCTATGTTTTACAGATAGGCCTATCCAACAAATGTTTTATAATGGAGTGGAGTGGAGTAGAACAAGTCAATGAAACCGACACGTCCATAAAACGATTACGTTTGAACTGCTAAGTTCTGCTATGTTTTACAGATAGGCCTATCCAACAATGTTTTATAATGGAGTGGGGTGGAGTAGAACAAGTCAATGAAACCGACACGTCCATAAAACGATTACGTTTGAACTGCTAAGTTCTGCTATGTTTTACAGATAGGCCTATCCAACAAATGTTTTATAATGGAGTGGAGTGGAGTAGAACAAGTCAGTGAAACCGACACGTCCGTAAAACGATTACGTTTGAACAGCTAAGTTCTGCTATGTTTTACAGATAGGCCTATCCAACAAATGTTTTATAATGGATTGGAGTGCAGTAGAACAAGTCAATGAAACCGACACGTCCGTAAAACGATTACGTTTGAACTGCTAAGTTCTGCTATGTTTTACAGATAAGCCTATCCAACAAATGTTTTATAATAGAGTGGAGTGGAGTAGAACAATTCAATGAAACCGACACGTCCGTAAAAGGATTACGTTTGAACAGCTAAGTTCTGCTATGTTTTACAGATAGGCCTATCCAACAAATGTTTTATAATGGAGTGGAGTGGAGTAGAACAAGTCAATGAAACCGACACGTCCGTAAAAGGATTACGTTTGAACTGGTGAGTTCTGCTATGTTTTACAGATAGGCCTATCCAACAAATGTTTTATAATGGAGTGGAGTGGAGTAGAACAAGTCAAAGAAATCAACACGTCCGTAAAACGATTACATTTGAACAGCTAAGTTCTGCTATGTTTTACAGGTAGGCCTATCAAACAAATGTTTTATAATGGAGTGGAGTGGAGTAGAACAAGTCAATGAAACCGACACGTCCGTAAAGCGATTACGTTTGAACTGGTAAGTTCTGCTATGTTTTACAGATAGGCCTATCCAACAAATGTTTTATAATGGAGTGGAGTGGAGTAGAACAAGTCAATGAAACCGACACGTCCGTAAAAGGATTACGTTTGAACACTAAGTTGTGCTATGTTTTACAGATAGGCCTATCCAACAAATGTTTTATAATGGAGTGGAGTGGAGTAGAACAAGTCAATGAAATCAACACGTCCGTATAACGATTACGTTTGAACAGCTAAGTTCTGCTATGTTTTACAGATAGGCCTATCCAACAAATGTTTTATAATGGAGTGGAGTGGAGTTGAACAAGTCGATGAAATCAACACGTCCGTATAACGATTACGTTTGAACAGCTAAGTTCTGCTATGTTTTGCAGATAGGCCTATCCAAAAATGTTTTATAATGGAGTGGAGTGGAGTAGAACAAGTCAATGAAACCGACACGTCCGTAAAACGATTACGTTTGAACTGGTAAGTTCTGCTATGTTTTACAGATAGGCCTATCCAACAAATGTTTTATAATGGAGTGGAGTGGAGTAGAACAAGTCAATGAAACCGACACGTCCGTAAAAGGATTACGTTTGAACAGCTAAGTTCTGCTATGTTTTACGGATAGGCCTATCCAACAAATGTTTTATAATGGAGTGGAGTAGAGTAGAACAAGCCAATGAAATCAACACGTCCGTAAAACGATTACATTTGAACAGCTAAGTTCTGCTATGTTTTACAGATAGGCCTATCAAACAAATGTTTTATAATGGAGTGGAGTGGAGTAGAACAAGTCAATGAAACCGACACGTCCGTAAAACGATTACGTTTGAACTGGTAAGTTCTGCTATGTTTTACAGATAGGCCTATCCAACAAATGTTTTATAATGGAGTGGAGTGGAGTAGAACAAGTCAATGAAATCGACACGTCCGTAAAACGATTACGTTTGAACAGCTAAGTTCTGCTATGTTTTACAGATAGGCCTATCCAACAAATGTTTTATATTGGAGTGGAGTGGAGTAGAACAAGTCAATGAAACCGACACGTCCGTAAAACGATTACGTTTGAACAGCTAAGTTCTGCTATGTTTTACAGATAGGCCTATCCAACAAATGTTTGATAATGGAGTGGAGTGGAGTAGAACACGTCAATGAAATCAACACGTCCGTAAAACGATTACGTTTGAACAGCTATGTTCTGCTATGTTTTACAGATAGGCCTATCAAACAAATGTTTTATAATGGAGTGGAGTGGAGTAGAACAAGTCAATGAAACCGACACGTCCGTAAAAGGATTACGTTTGAACAGCTAAGTTCTGCTATGTTTTACAGATAGGCCTATCCAACAAATGTTTTATAATGGAGTGGAGTGGAGTAGAACAAGTCAATGAAATCAACACGTCCGTAAAACGATTACGTTTGAACAGCTAAGTTCTGCTATGTTTTACAGATAGGCCTATCAAACAAATGTTTTATAATGGAGTGGAGTGGAGTAGAACAAGTCAATGAAACCGACACGTCCGTAAAAGGATTACGTTTGAACAGCTAAGTTCTGCTATGTTTTACAGATAGGCCTATCCAACAAATGTTTTATAATGGAGTGGAGTGGAGTAGAACAAGTCAATGAAATCAACACATCCGTAAAACGATTACGTTTGAACAGCTAAGTTCTGCTATGTTTTACAGATAGGCCTATCCAACAAATGTTTTTTAATGGAGTGGAGTGGAGTAGAACAAGTCAATGAAACCGACACGTCCGTAAAAGGATTACGTTTGAACAGCTAAATTCTGCTATGTTTTACTGATAGGCCTATCCATTTGAACAGCTAAGTTCTGCTATGTTTTACAGATAGGCCTATCCAACAAATGTTTTATAATGGAGTGGAGTGGAGTAGAACAAGTCAATGAAACCGACACGTCCGTAAAACGATTACGTTTGAACAGCTAAGTTCTGCTATGTTTTACAGATAGGCCTATCCAACAAATGTTTTATAATGGAGTGGAGTGGAGTAGAACAAGTCAATGAAACCGACACGTCCATATAAGGATTACGTTTGAACAGCTAAGTTCTGCTATGTTTTACAGATAGGCCTATCCAACAAATGTTTTATAATGGAGTGGAGTGGAGTAGAACAAGTCAATGAAATCGACACGTCCGTAAAACGAATTCACTAAATTAAATAAATTCACTAATCTGTTATCAATAACCGCACACTAATAGTAACGCACCCTGATCGGTTTTTCTAAACGATTTGTAAAACTTACTAAGAAAAAACGTACCCATTGTCAACTTACACGCATTGTAGCGTATACACACAGCTAAGGGGAAGGACGCGTATAGAAAATGTAGACTAGAAGAATGCCCACTCGCGTCTACAGTCAGTGGGCTCCCGGAATGAGCAGGTGTATTTGTGATCCAATTTGTGAAATGTGCTCGTTTGTGTGGAAATTAGTCTGATCTGAAGATACAGCTATGCCCCGAAGATTATGTATCTATTGTGCTAGCGCTGTCTGATGAAATACGCGAGCGGTTTTATGTACGCATGTTATTTATGGTGCGTCACCGTAACGTTGTAGGCCTATTACCTGGGAAATACAGTTGAAGGGCTTTCCTGAAAATTTTCCTTCTATTACGCCTTCTTCTAAATAATCGGCTAACATACTGGGACTCCATTTGTCTATTGTCTGGTACCGCTTTTCCATGGAATTTCTCACGGCATCCAGCTTTTTAGGGAAGAAATCCAAATCAATGTGCAAAAATAAAATTTTAACTGAAATATTTCATGAATATTTAAATGGGTTAGCAGGTCACTCACTAAGTCACGACAAAATACTTCTTTAGATATGCCCTAAAAGATTTAACTCCACATTTTGCACTTTGTTCAACTGCTATTTTCATCAAACTCTCACTGGACGTTCTTACTGGTTCCAATTCTTAATTTTTACTGGTAGCTCTCATATTTGCGAGCCTACAGAAATTCCTTGTTTTATTTTAGTATCAGTCATTTGGGATAATTTTTCTTTGCGTATAACAATCCATAATTATTATTATGGTCTATTGATTTAACAAAGCTTATATAATCTTAGTTTAATGTGTAGCGGAGAAAATCGCTCTCACCAACTACAGGGAGAATATCTACATGAAAATTTGTTACTGAGAAAGAAGAAGAGCAGAACCTTTTCATGATTACGTTTTTTGAACAGATGCCAATTCAGCAATATTTAGTGAAATTTTGGGAAGTTACTTTTCCAAAAAGTATTCTGAGGGAGTATTCCACCTGTTATGAAACGAAATTTCCAAAAGGAGACAATTTTTGCACCACTGTATCAGGCAGCTACAACCTGAAGAGCGAGATCTTAATTTTACCAACTTGTCGCAGGAACCAACTGACCACTGACCAACAGACATTATCTCAGCAGGCACTTAAATTATGGCATAGTACCTAGGTAGATAGCAGTTGAAGAAATTGTATGTACGGTGGATGACGCCTGCAATGGTATGGAGCAAAGTACGCCATTTTGAGGGGCCACTAAATGTAACTTATCCAAAGAAGAAAGGGAGGCACGTGAATAGAAAGAAGAAAGTCGACCACCAAACGTGATAGGTGCGCACTTCCTGACGCGTATACAGTGCATAATGTTATTGGATTTTTAACTAATCACGACCTCATCCTCTATATATAAAAAAGAAGTCACAAGATGGATTGAAATATATTAGTTTATCTATTCATACAAGTGACTTTGATACCGTTGTAAATATGCATGCTAAATTCCGGCATGTAGATGATGTGTGGGCAATCAAAAATTAATACTGCATTCAGAGGTTAATTAAAATTTCTTTTAATTTGATACGGCAAATGAATTTTTTTGGTTTTACCAAAATTTTTACAGAATTTTTAGGACCTGACGTGCACAAATTTTGAAATTTTCAAGAATGAACACTATATCCAGATTTTGGTTAAACTCCAGTTAATTTGACACGCCATAAGTGAGACTTTGAGATTTTTTTCACAAATTTGACCCCTTACATTTTTGGCTTCCGCCCCCAATTTGGGGGGGAACGATCTCAAAAACAAGAGGGTTTTGTAAAGTAAACGTATGGACACGCATGCCAATCAGTTGATGCGTTCAAAAGTTATCGTGAGACATACCCCAAATAGATAGACAGGCAAAATCTAAAGGATTGCGTTAAAAGTGATTTGACTTACTTCGCTTGTTCAATAATTGGCCTACATCTCCTCCTAAGTCTTCGAGGAGAATCTCTCTGTGGATCACAAATACTTACAACTATAAATACAACGTGGGACTCAACGTCGTATATACCCGTGTCATATAATAAAGGACACGTCATATCACATCCGCGACAATCTTGGAATAATCGTATATATATATATATATATAAATAAATAATATAATATATGATATATGTAAAGTACACATGTAAATAATCGTGCAATACTAACATATATTCAGTTTTATTACATTTTACATGACTACTATGACAAAAACAATACATCAATAATGCGCCCAGTTTTCTATTTATGCTTAGTATGCACTTGTTCATACAGCAGTATCAGTGTTAGGTAAAACGTAATTTGCAAGAATATTTATTTAATTTTTCAACTGCCTTATTATCCAACAGTATATGTGTTTTAGTAATATTTAGCTTTCAGTAATTAAAGAGAAAAACGCGTTTTATTTTAAAACAATCTACTCAATTAACTTTAACAATTTACTTATTTTCGGAACTAAAATAATCTCTTGGTAAAGGAGATTTTTACCTTTTTTGTATCTCCAGCAAAGAATTATTTGTCTTTAAGTCTGAGTTATTTCAGTTTCTCATTGCTGTGAAATTTGACTCCTAGAAAAACTCCTTGATGAGACCAAACAAAAGTAAATTAGATAGTACAAGATCTGAACCATAAGGCTGATGGTGCGAAATCTCCCAGCCTAATTTTTCAGCAGTTTTAATTGTTGATTTTGCAACATATACCAAGCATTATCCTGTTGGAAAGCACTCATTTATCTATAAACGCTTTTTTAGAATGGAAGGCTTCACTATTATTTTCTGTAATAGTCACTTTTGATAGTGTTCTGTCCTTCCGAAAAAATCACAGAAAATAGGGCACTAGGCATAAAAAGAATTGGCATACCTTTTCTGCTCTTAAACTTTTTCTGACTGCAGAAACAGGATGCTTCCACTACATGCTTTGATGCTTTGAGTCTGGCTCACAATTATGAATCCAGATTTCATCACAAGTTACAATTCTTACCAAGAATTCACTTTCTTCTGTCGAATAACATTAAGTTTCCTGCACCTGAAGTCTGGTTGTCTTGTGGGGTTTTGTACGCTGTCTTTCAACACATCTGACATATTTTGTTTTGTGCTAGGTCAGATTATTGTGAATTATTGAATGAGTTACTGTAAGTTGAGGTTTCTTTTCTAATTCAAGGGATACTTTGCTCCAAAATGTGCAAAACATCATGCCAGTATGCTTTTAGTGGAATCAATCACAGCGTAAGGGAATTTTTTCCTTTTGTATTGGCAACCTTCGGTGTATGTGTCAGCTGTGAACAGTATGTTTTCCTCCAATTTTGTTTAGCTCAGATGTGATATTTACCAAGGCTGATATAAGAGAAAACATGGTGATTGGTGTTATGGAGATTACACCGAAGAAGCTCTGTACTTATACCTAGTAGGAATTAATTGAGGAGAAATTAGTTAGAGAAAAGCTGAAGAATTGTATAAAATTACTAGAAGAACCATAATAAATAAGCTGGGAGGACACCACTTAAAATACCTGGGTATGAGCCTATTTGTTCACCTCATTAGGATGAAATTTTTAACTGTGTAGAAAAATTTAGTGAATTTCGATTTCCACTTGATAATTTGATTTTCGTGTAATGGTGAGATCATATTTAAACAGAACTGGAAGAGTGGTAAAACAATTTAAAGAAAATTTTCCTGTCCTCTCAGTTTTCTGAAAAGACATCCGCAAATGCACAGAGTTTTGCAGCCAACATAGAAAGATCTCGTGTGACTATTTTTAGAGAAACATTGATGGATTACATGAAAGTTTAGAAGTTATTAAGGACTTACTTCTAGAAAATGTATGAAACTTCAGTGAATTCAACAATAACAGACAACCCGGGAAAGAAACGTGTCTTAGTAAAACATAGTAGAAAATATACAGAGAAAATTAGAAACTCCTTGAAAACTAATATTTCAATAACGTTTGCTGGAAATACCTCTTGTGAATTACTACCACCTTACATGCTTTATAAATCGAATTGCTTATGGTCTATATGGACTGAAAATGGACCTAAAGGGTGTTTCTACAGATGTCCATGTTCTCAATTTATGTGAATCCAATAATATTTCATTCGCGTGTTTGCCTGGTAACAGTACACACCTGACTCAACCACTTGATGTTGCATTTCATGGGAAAAGTACTAGCACAGTGGAAGGAAACAGCAGGAGGAAGGAAGGAAGGAAATGTGCTTCAAAAACAAAATTTTCCTCTTTTCCTTAATCGTATGATGAATGAACTTGAACCAAATATTAAATAGAATCTCACAATAGAGATCAAAAAGTGCAGGATATTTCCAATTTATGTGACAAACTCTTAAACAGACTTACAAAAGTAAATAATTTGAAACTGAATTTGTTCATGCATACTTTTTATAAAGCTTGGAAGAAAAAAGAAAATCTTTTACTTCAGTAGAAAAAATGAGGTGAGGGAGGAAAAGCTTAAGGTTACATCCTGGAAAAGTGTGCTGTCAAGTGACATAAGTGTATACAGCAAGGCAACCATATCACAAGGTACATTAGTACATCACTGCTCTGTTGAAGAAGAGTCAGCCGAGGCATTGAAGACTTCTACTACTCATGACATGGAAAGAGAACAACAAGAAGAAAGAGATTTATACTCAGACAAGAATAAGCAATTGAGCTTAGTTTTACTAAAAGAAATAGTGAAGAAAGTGTGGGAGTATTGTTTTCAAATATGATGAGGTTCTATTTCCTGGAATAATTACAAAACATAATAATATTAATGAACAAATACATTATGGAGATATTGAGACGTCATTAAAGAACTGGAAATGGGCAGTCAAAGAAGATGAAATAGATTATCCCTGGGAGGGTGTATTGGGAAGTGTTAATCCACCTAGAAAAATGTCTTCCAGAAGTATACCAGACCAGACTAGAACCAAAACTGATTGGTTTTAAAATATTATTGTGTAGTTAAAAGATTTAAAAAATTTAAGTGACAATTTAAGCTAATAAGTTTGTTTTCCCTTCTGTACTTCTTCCATTGTGTACCACTTTTTATATTTTATGTAAACATTTTGTGATTATTAAATTATTTTTGGAATTGTAGCCTTATACTTCTAATATTTTTGTACTAGACCAAATAATTGATTAACAAATATTATTACACATAAAATTCTGATTATTTTTTATTTAGTTTAAGTAATCAATTAATCAAATGAGTTTGTTTTTGTCCTGTACTCTGATGAATACAGATGGTACTCTGATGTTAGTTTGATGAATGTCTGACAGTACATGTAATTATTTTGTCTGTCAATAAATTAAGTGGAGCACTGAAAACATATGTTTGGTCTTAAATTGCTCCTTATGTAAATTTTACCTTAAAAATAACCTCAAAGCAAGAGGTGAAGCAAAGTATCCTTTCTCTTGGACAGTACTTTGCTTCACTGTTTAAATAAAAAGAGTATACTTTAATTAAATAAACTTCATTATTTAAAAGTTAAAAGAAAGCTATGAAAATAATAAAACTTAAAAAAACAAAATTACTTTTAAAATAATGGTAGAAATTAGTTTTTAACACACACAAAAATGAGCGAAGAAGCCTAAGTTACTGAAGATCTACATCAACAATTGCATTATATTGTAACGACGGAAAGTTCTCAAACAATGGAGGTGTCGTTCTACGTGTTTCCCGGCCAACTGAGCAGGTGTGTGTTTCTGCCAAGGTTCAAGTATCCTCTAGAAATTTTGAGTGCTTGTTAAGGAACATTAGTCTGGAATCCTGCAAGCTGCCGCTTCAGTCAGTTTACGTCAGGCAATTTACTCAGAGCGTCTCATGTGGTTATTAGTGAAAAGTGATTATTGTGCGCGACTCTATTAGTTGACATTATTATTGAGTGTGGACAAATTTAATTTGAATTATTGTACGAGTATAATCTTGTTGAATAACTTGTTGATTACAAACTGTTATTTGTGATTAATTAAAACTGGTAATTAGTGACTTCATTGGTGTCTGTATTTTGTTTTCCACTGTACCACAGTGAGACCGTCGTAACAATATTATCAGCAATATCTTCTACTGTGACTCGCCTGTCTCCTTAAATAAGCTCATCAATGCAAGTTGAAACCTCGATTGGTCGTTTTGAATGGTACTTGTGAATAACTGGTGGTTTTTTGGCCATGTCTGAACTACTGATAAGTGGCTCACCTAGGGGGGAAGGTTTGGGATTAGAACCCTCCCCGAAAATACGGAAAACAAATTTTGTAATTAACTTATTAAGTAATAATATAGTAATTAC
Organism: Magicicada septendecula; assembly: GCA_034769895.1. Classification (NCBI taxonomy): domain Eukaryota; kingdom Metazoa; phylum Arthropoda; class Insecta; order Hemiptera; family Cicadidae; genus Magicicada; species Magicicada septendecula. The sequence goes on along the minus strand of JAWRYS010000919.1, from coordinate 9,887 downwards.
TTTAGTCTCACAAAGATTTTTATAATTACCAAATGGTAAACTAGAAATCAGTGCAGGTAAGTTTACAAGACATGAACAACTGTTTTTGTGCTAAAGGCATATGATGTGCAATGCGCTTGCATTACGATAGAAACGTAGCTTATAGCCTTCAGTTTATTGCTATATTTTCCGGATTGGGTACTGAAATGGATCAGTCTCGATCTCCACTGACTTAGTGCAAAGGAAAGTCATACATAGAGTTAGAAAACAGTTTGTAAAGTGTACAAATTCATGAAATCGGAACGTAAAGAAATATCAAAAAGAAAGTAACAGGAACGGGTAGCTTGCAGTGCAGTGTGTCTCTAAGTATTGTGTTTAGAAATATTAAAGAAGCAGAAGTGTATACGGGTGATATAATATCTTTCAGAACATCCCATAAAACTGTTCAGCAAAGAAAATAAAAACTGATTTTCTCGATTTCGACAAGTGTACTTGTCGATGAATTGTTCATGAATGTCACTTCATAGAAGGGGAAAGACCAACATTCGAGGTAATTTTAAACACTTATAAAGCACGAATTAATTATAATTGTAGCATATCTAGTCTGAGACACATTATTAGTCAAATGGTATTTTGATGGAAACGTGCCGAAAGCAATAGGAAACTTCATAGAAAAACACGACATTACAAACTGAAAGAGTTGATTATATAAGAAAATTACGGCAATACAGAGAAAAACGGTGGCTCATAGTAGGGCTATACACAGACTATGAGAAAAGTGGCCGAAAACTCCAACAGACAAAGGACAGCGGGTGGTTCTAGTTCACGCTGGTGGTGAAAACGGGTTTGTACCTAACGCGCTCTTAATGTTTAAATCAGGCCCCCAAGAAGCGATTATCACAACGACACGAACTATGAAAATTATGAAAAATGGATGACAAAAATGCTTATTCTGAGCTTGAATAAGAACAATATAATATAAATAGATAATGCCTCCTTGGATAACGTACAAATAAATCAACCTTAAACATCATTAACGAAAGAGGCTAACATGATTAACTGATTAGTGAACCAGGACATTCCTTGTAGCCCATCTACGTTAAACGTGAGTTCTATGAAATAACTAAATATAATAAACTAACATACAAAACTATTACAATAGATGCTATGTTGGCAAAACGTGGACATAGCACGATGGACAGACTACTGTTTTACGATTTCTACCCTATCACTCGGCCTTAATCCTGTAGAAATGATTTGGGCCATCGTGAAGGAGTGAGTTAAAAAACGTGCATTCTTCTGTGGACATTGTTACAAAATTAGAAAAAAAAACTCTTGAGTGTATTTCTCCCACAGACTGATCATCAAGATGTCATCACGTCATGAAAACTGAAAAAGGTTACGCAAGATCGTACCGAAGAATAGATAATATAACATATCGTTTCAACATTAATATAGGACGGGATAGCAGCGGTGAAGACAATTTGAGTGATAGTGACAGTAACAATGATAACAGTGAAGGTAACATTAGTGTGTGGAAGAACTGACATAAATGTTTGTAATTACTTGTAAGTAAAGGTGTTCTATATTACTTAAATAGTTTTAGTTTATTGCATTTTAAGTTGCCAGTGTACTGTTTACTATATACTACTACGTTTTTCCTGAATCACAACAGTACACAATGTATTACTTACTCCAAAACAGACAATGTCTAGGCTCGAATAGATAGGAGAAACAGTATGTGTAATAGATACAACATGCAAAGTCATTGTTTGGGGTCCAAAGGGGGTGTGATGCGAACATATGCTTTCATAGAAGAGAAGTGCACCAGCCTCTCCACCCCAACTCCACTCTCATCTACACGTCGGTCGGCCCTGTTACGCCGAGCAATCCACTCCAAGGTTGTGGTAACCAATCCCTTCGGCGGAGTGGATCGGTAAGCAAACGAGAGATGGGGGTTCTGTCAGGACAGCCTGGGGGTATTCTGGGTCCTGGCCGGGCAGAATGGTGCACATCGGCAGCAGGGTGTGCATCTAGTGTGGAAGCGGAGGAGGCTATAGTAGCCCAACGGCTGCACACTTATGCTGAGTCAGTTAGCCTACTGCGACCGGGCAGAGAGAGCTCGTCAGCTGAGGTGAAAGCAACTCTCTAGGGGAAGAGCACCCCGAAATCAATGTTCCTGGTCCTCCAGGCTGGGGGTTGGATTGGAGAATTCACATAGCCCATCTGTAAAACTTTTATGTGCAGAAACCTGTCAGTTTCTTTCACCAGCCTGTCAAGACGGTGTGAACTACGATGCGCGCATATTCTTGGGACCCGGAACTGGAGAGCAGCTGCACTGACCGGGACAACTGGCGGAGGCTTTTAAAGGAGGCCTTGACTCAGTAATGGGTTGTTGCGCCAATGAAGAAGAAGAAAGTCATTGTTTACAAAATAATTGCAGTACAAATCATTTATGATTTAGTGAAATCTTTGTATTATCCCTCTGTTGTGTCCAATGCTTGTTTCGTCTTACAAAACGTCCAAACGAACTGTTTGGTCGTGTCGAAATCTAAATCTAATCAAGACACGACCAAGTTAGAAACGTACGTAGACTGATCATTCCAGGAGAAGTCTAATATATTCAACTGTAGCCTTTTTCCACTCATGTGTACTACACTGTTCCCGTCTTATCCCTACTACAACCTGCGCGACTGTTTCATGCCTGATTATTTTAACTGTCTTATTGTTTATTATTGTATTAATATCTCAGTAAAGTCAGCACCTACTGATTAAATAATTTAAATTGTTCAGTAAGCATATGCAAATTAGTAAGCACGTGCTTACATGATTTTTACTCTTGATTCTTACAAAGAATGTACTCGTGTATGAAGGGCACTTTTTGGCATTTTAGGTGGAACGTACACGAGATAAATTTTTTCAAGCAATCATTTTCACTTGTTCGTGCGACATTGACTTCCTGTAAGTTATGTATCATCGTTCCGCCAAAAAATTTTTCACCCCCCCCCCCCCAACGGAAAAAATTCTGGGTAGGGCTCTGGAAATGATTAACTACTTATAAAAAATGTGCTGAATTCATACAAATTCACTATATTCTTTAAGCAGTCAGGAGTAAGTTTCAAATTGTTTTACGCTTTCAGGAACAAGAAATTTTATCAATGAACATGGTTCTTCAGAAGTGCACTTTACAAGAGGACTTGCCACTGTTGTATCAATACAAAAGTTATTTGTACTGATATAATCAAACTGCTATCAAACTGTTTAACATTAATAACAGGGACGCCAACTTAAGGAGTATTGTCCATCTGACTTAGACATTTTTTGAATTGCAGCTGTTTATCTCTTTATTAATCGAATGAGCTTCATAGATAACTCAAGCTACATTCATTATATTAAAATTTGTTTTAATTAACGTTTTCATAAACAATTGTACCTAAAAGGTGACTGCATAAAAAACAATTAAAAAGTAAAGTCTTCAAAAATTTTGTTGTATTTAATATGATTATTCTACCCTGTAGTATGTACATATGACAAGATGCACAAAAAGGCAGAATGGTAAACTATACACACTGTGGTACAGAGAAAACCAATTTGTAGGGTAATGGGTACTGAATTACAATTTCAGCAGTAGTGTAGAAGCAAGGTGCCAACACAATAATGATTGATATTAAAGTATTAATCATTAAAGGATGGAATAGTCTGTTAATTATTTGTGTTGATCTGTTAATATATGATATGACATTCATCTGATAAAATGTTTCTGATGAATTAAAAACATAGACTACTGGTAAGGAATTGGTTAAAGTCAGTTTTCTTCATAAATGTGTAGACATTATCCTCTTTAAAACATATTTATTTACATCCCCTTTACACAGATTTAGACACAAGGATATAAACAAGTTTTGTAACTTGGTCCTGCAAACAAAAATTTTACAAAGTGTAGGCCTATATTTATTCAAAAGACAGACATACATTTAGTGAATTTATAATACACTGAAAATCAAAATATTTAGTCCTGTTTGTCTTCTGTTTAACACAACATGCTATTTTTGTAGATTATTTCCTTAGTTATGAAACACTTAACAAAAGTACAACTTATAGTGAATATTAACATATTTGTAGTATTTTTATATTATAAATTATGCATACATTAAATAATTTATACTTTGATAGTTTAATAATAAATCATCTAAATACGGTATAATTATTTCACTACGACTCGGAACACAAAACTTTTTCTGGGTAAAAACGTAAAAGTTTTACCTTATAACCTGAACCGGTTTTCACTTTTAAAAAGCTTCTCCTGAACCTCTGAAGAAGCTTTTTAAAAGTGAAAACTGGTTCAAGTTATAAGGTAAAACTTTTACGTTTTTACCCATAAAACGTTTTGTGTTCCGAGTCGTAGTGAAATAATTATATTTAGTTAATTAATGGACACGTCATGGACAATGAAATCCAAGAAAATAAATCATCTTTTGCAATGCTCTTTCCTGACTTTGAATACTGTATTTTAAGTAAAAGTTCTAGACAAAAACGAAGTTTTAGATAAAAATCTCCTAAAAAGCACTAATTTTTAGATAAAAGCTGGGTTAAGATCAAGCAATTTACCTATAATACAGTATTCTGAAGTAGAAAATGCATTGCATACTATTTAAAACATGGACACATCATGAACAATATAAACTGAGAATATTTGCCACATTTTATAAATGCAATATTTACAAGAATTTTAACTGTTATTAAACATTTTATCTAGACATGTGCAGACATATACGTATGTACATACTTTGCACTCAAAACTGTCATTCCTACTAACCATGATATGTTTATTGACACATATGTAATACACATTTCAGTAAGTCTTTCATGATCTATGAATTGGATCTTATAGCCTAGAGTAAAATGCCTTTGATGAACATACGCACTATGTATGCTGGGTACAGGTGGCAAGAACAGATTAAAGAAAACCATGGACCATTGCTTGCCAGAATATCAGTTTAATTTCAAACAGTATTAAACAAACAAGCAAACAATTCAGTACTTAAAATTTAGTGATAAACACTGTTGGAGAAGCAATATTAGGAAAATGTTGGAAAGGAGGTACCAAGAAATGTCTACTTTGGTGTTATGACACCTGTCATTTGAAATGCTAATTGAATCTGTTTTTGAACAGAATTTGTATGTACATGTAGCTGAAGAAAATAGTTGAAGATTGTGTCACTATAGGATCTACATATTCAGCCACAGAACCATAAAATAAAAGGTCATTGATGTGATTCCACAAAGCTTGGTGCCTGATGGTTGTTACACAACCAAATTCGCCTATATGAAGGAATACTGAGGTTAGGACTTCCACGTGATGTCATGTTAGCGACACTTGTAAATGATGTTGTCATATTGTCACTAAAAATCAGAAAGCATTCACCGATTTTTGGAAGATATAGTAGATGTTGGCTTATAGGGTAGGGTCAGTTGACCTATCATTGGCTGAAATCAAAGCTTGGCAGTCCTAAGAACATACAGGAAAAAGGCAGGGAAACTGATGTCTTACAACTGATAATTATAAGATTGTGTCTCAACATTATTTGTACTATATCAGCAGATTTTAATTTAATTTTACAATTATTTTGAACATGTACTAGAAAAAATGACCACTGTATTGACTTACTGCTCTCAGAAAAATTAATATGTTTTGAACTTGTGTGAGGATTCTGTGTATATTTCTGTATGAATACTGCCAAAAATTCTAGATCTATTGTAACAAAAAATGTGTGAGCTGTACTTGACAGACCAGATTTTAATAGAGCAACTTTCATTCTGAAGAGACCTATCCCCATGAAGTTGTGCATAACAATAGCCCAATATTGATGACATAATACCAGTATTTTAGAAGGATGTTTTTATACTACTGAGCAGGTTATATCTTGGAGTTTCACATAATAAGACCTCTTCTACATTCACTAAATATTTATTACCTCCTTCCCTTAAAAACTGTCCATATATCAAGTAAAAATATGAATAAATATAAATATGTAGTAAAATGAATAAAATATGATTATGTACATTCATAATAATACTTAAAAGAATGTATTCTTGAAAAGCATTATTGTATTGCTGTATTACTGCAGTAAGGCAGCTACAACCAGTTACACTGTTACTGTAATTAATTTATTCCATAGTGGATCAAGGGAAAGTAGACATCTTGGAATATCCATTAACTTACATAAAACAGAAATTCTGAAAACCACTAAGTAAGGAGTTATATAGAAGGAAAATGTGTATTTTGCACTGTGAGAGAAAATACTTATGGATTACATCATGATCAGTGCCATGATAGTAGAACTGATTAAATCTCAGCTGTTACTCACCTATTGTTTGAATGGAAATGAGCTGTCATATAAGATTGGGAGTACGAGGATTTTACAATGATTGATGATGCAGAGCATGTAATTGGTTCCTTGATTTGATTATGCTTATAAGGGCAATCGAGAGAGTCTGAGATTGTTGATTAATTTATGTACTCAGGCCAATAAATACACTGAAAAGTGACCGCATCTTTATAGGAAGTTAAATGTGCCGAGAACTTTAATATGAGAACCAGTTATAAAACACCAAAATTTTTCTTATAAGAGTGAAGGCTGTATGGTTACAGTAATTGAGGGAAAGCAAGGCTCTGACCTAATTTACAGAGTAGTATTTAAGCATGGTCTACCAGTTCAGGGAAGTCTTTGAAGCTGAAGCAGCATCTGAGGTACAACAAGAGGTACAGGTACAAATCCTTGGTGCCTCTAATTTTCCATCTATCTTTGTATAAAAATGTTCCTTCAAACATATATTTATTCAAAACATTCACACATTTATGTAATCAAAACATGCACATACGGCCAGAAGATAGACAGACAGACAGACTGACATGCACGCACGCACACACGCACGCACGCACGCACGCACGCACGCACGCACGCACGCACACACACACACACACACACACACACACACACACACACATGAATGTATTTTTAATTAACATATGCACATACATAAATATGATGAACATATGACATTAATTTTTATAATATTAAAAATATTATACATATGAACAATACATACATACAATATACATACATGTGAACAAACACAGACACAAAGATAGGTTAACATATGCACAGTATATGTGTCTTTTTATTAGTATTACTTATACACTTGGATACATAAAGACATTTAGAAGGGATAATTAATTGACAGGTATCTTATATTCAGTTATGACAACAAAATTGCATGTGAAAATCTCTATTAGAATGTTTACTAAATACCAGAACACAGATTTAGTTTGTTTATATACAGTATTTGTTTTTAATTATTATGTCCATGGATTACTAAAATTTTGCTTATAACGTTTCTCTGTTGGTAGAAAAATTCAAAATAACACTATAGTATTACATTGCATATACCTCAGTGACTAATGTCATTTAAAAAAATAATGATTTTGGAAGAAATTATATATTAACTTTTAATGACAACATCTTCATGTATGACAGTTACACAAGCCTAAACAATAGAGAGTAATCCTTACAAATTCACATTCACACATTTATCAGTAAAGAGGCTATTATGTATATAGAAGGATTCAAACAAGGTTACCTCATCATTAGAGTATACTGGATATGTTATATTACTATTGTTGTTGTTCCATACAGTGTGAGGTTAAAACTGAGCAAGTATTCATATCGTTAGGTGAGAATTTTAAAGTTATTGTGAAGTACTTCTTAATTAAATAAGTGATAAGTCAGAATCAAATTCTCAAAAAAAAAAGAAAACTGCACCTCAAACAAAAACAATTTATAGCAAACACACAATGATAGTACTTGAGCTCTTACACGATTACATCACATAACTTTGTGACAGATACAACCTTACTTTGCATTACTGAATATTTCTACTAAAAGGAAAACCTGTATTCCCAACCAGCATACTGAAATTAATGTAGTAATTCAATATTTTTTTTTTTTATAAATAAAATCCTTGATTCTTCTATTAAACAAAATTGAATTTATGCATTACTTTGAATTACTTCTCTTATTACAGTAACTAGATTACTACATATTTTATGCATTTGGTACATACTAATGAAACTAATATCCAGTTGTCAATATAAGTTAAACTACCAATTAATCACAGTTTAAATGAAGAGTTTAGAGCAGGGATCTAACACTTTTAACTTTATTAATGCCATATATTGAAACTGAGATACTGTATCACCAGAAATGCTTCCATGTTTACACTTCTGAATCTGAAAACACTGATTTTTTTAAAATAGTGAGCATGGTGTGTCTTCATGTACAAATAGAATGTGAAAAACTAAAAATTGTGGAATGTTTAAATACCAAAAGCACAATAGATACATTCTTAAAATTTGTTGAAAGATTTCAATATTTTAGCTGAATGTTTCTCGGTTTTATGAATTTTTGTGTAAAGTTGCTGTATTTATTAAATGTTTGCTCTTTATTATGATTAATATATATTATATAGAAAATAAAGGGACACTGTTTAGAGATACATGGGGAATTAGTGTCCATCTACATAATTTTTATTGTAATAAGTCTACAAAGACTGTAAAATTTTAAAATTTCAAACAACTGAATTAAAAAAAGTATGTTAGAACAATACTAGAACATGATAATACACGATTATAACTTTGTAGAATATAAATTTACATACTGTACCTGAATTTATAAACTTTTGAATGAGCTAAAGAAAATTAAGCTAGCACATTTTATATACTAAGAAAATGTTCGCTGTTACTTCTTGGAGCAGTAAATCTTATTTAACATGACTCCTAAGAAACCATACCGGAGCACGTGGGGCATAATCAATGCAAGGTAAGGGTAACTGTAATTTGTTGAACTTCTTGTAATTTTTGATAAATTATGTTTCTTAAATAAGGATAAATAAAAATTCTCAAATATGTGCTTTTAATGTGACATGTAATTAGAATTTACACTTTATATTTTCCAGAACTTAAAAACAGAGATAGTCCTAACTTTGTTACTGTTATTATTGATTTGTGTTATGAATTTAAATAGAATAAATGTATCAGGTGAGATAACTGTATTACATGGGATACACAAATAAGTAGTATTCTGTAACCAGTGCGATAAATATCATGGTGTATTTAAAAAATTACTAAAAAACATAAAAATAACATACAGAAAAATGTAGATATCAAGAGTTAAACAATTTAAACAACTGATTATATCAAACTTTATATGAATATAAAATTTATATTTTACATTTAATGTAAAACATGGAAATCATGTAAATACAACTATTATATTAACGACTCGGAACACAAAGTTTTTTATAAGTAAAAACAAGTTTTACCTTACAACCTGAACCGGTTTTCACCTTTAAAAGGCTTCTTCAGAGGCTGCCGCTGGTAGCGCTGTCCGTCCTGTTGTGGGCGACGGAATCGAATTTCGAAAGATCGATGCTATGCGTGTGGGGTGAGATATGTTCGAATAATGCGTGCGATTTGAATTGTGTCTGTTCGTTTAGGATGTCGTTTTTATTTTTTTCGTATGTTTGTATATTTCCAATTGTTCTAGAGTGTCTAGTTTTCGGCCTTTTGTGTGTACGTGTAGAATGTTCATGTTATTGTCGATGTTTTTGTATGTGTGGTTTGCTTCAATGAGTTGGTTTGCAAAGGTGGATTCTGTAGTGGAGTGGAGTGCCTTTGTGTGTTCAATGTATCTCTGTTTGAAGCTACGTCCTGTCTGGCCTATGTAGAATTTGTTGCAATTTGAGCAATTTAGCTTGTAAACACCGGGTAGATCGAATTTGTTTTGTGCTTTGTGTGTGTGTGTTTTGATAGTGTGTATTTTGTTTTGTTAGTAGTTTTGTAAGCGATT